>JAPMAE010000331.1:7371-18725 GCA_036584705.1 Rhyacophila sp. 25_7 | reverse complement strand
CGAAGTTTTATATGGTAGGTTATTTGTGAGTATGGCCTAAAATCTTTTCTGGGGTTTCATTGATAATATTATTAATTCTTTAGTGTGGTGTTTCGATCTAGACGATTTTGGACACTTTCAGTGGTGTCATGGTTTATAGTCTTGGAAGACCACGATTTAATAATGACAAAGTTGAACCTTTCGTGAGAAACAAATTGCATTTATAATCAAATACTTCATAGATGTTTAATATCCGAGAAATACCCACACTTTTTGCGATACATTTTAAATGTATCGAGTGCAGCAGTTGAATAAAATGTGAGTTTTTTTTCTTTTTTCTATTTCTTACTGTCTCATAATACAATACGTTGTTTAAACAATATTGACAAAACATTAGCATCCCAATTCTGTCTAGTTAAGGAGTTAATATAATCTGTTAAAATACAAGTTGATAATTACTTATTGGTTCAATTTTGCTTAGAGAGACTTAGGTATTTTGGTCATTTTGTATAAATTGAAAAAATTCGAGATTAATTATTTAAATATCCGGATAGTTGAGAGTAAGTACTCTGTAAGGTTGGCTCCAGAGGATGAATCGATTCGTAGAATATTGATAGTTTATAGTGTGGAAGAATTTATAGATATGCTTTGTGTCTTGTGTTAACGCACAAGATGCCCCGGGTCCTCGGTGATGCATACTAATCCACACGCCAACTGGAATCAGCTATGCATATTTTGTATCCTTTGATTATGTCATAGGCATAATAATACATTTGAAGAACATTTTTTTGTATCATAATAGTAACACTATGCAATTATTGTCTAGTATCCTATTTATAATCTGGACTAATAATTTGGATTACACAAACCTTGACAATGTTATCTAGTTGTAGCCTTGTTGATGCTGGAATGTTCTGGAATTTTTCTGTTACTGAAATCTCCGATGTATTGGTGTTTGCATAAGGAGTTCAACGAAGTGAACGAAAATATTCAATGCTAATTAATTGAAGGTAGAATTCGGATTTGAAAATCGATTATATTTTGTTCATAATATTTCTGAGTAATATGGTACATATGAATATTGTTCAGAAACCATATAGTACCCAATATAGTTTTATTACCAAATAAATCTTTTTTTTTTTAAATGCTCAAGGGTGACTTATTGTTTTGTACAAAGGTTTTTAAATTATGGAAAGAAAAATGTAAATTTTTCCCGAGGCTTTTGAGTAAATTTAATAGAATTTAAAAAATGAAATAACGCTAGAATGGAGGTCTTTCTTGTTTACCTTTGGTAAAGAATCGAAAGAAATTAAGAAAAGACTTTAATAGCCATTGTATTAAAGTGTATCTTTACTAGTAACATTGTTAAATCTTCTACCCTTCCTAGCTAATTTTATATAACCTATTAATCATTAAAAAGCCTGCTAGCTTTGAATTGAGAGTGTGTAGGTTGTAATATTGCTGCATATTAATAACACTGTCCATTCTTGTGGAGCTATTAATTAAAACTGTAAACGAAAGCACTTTTTTGCTTTAGAATGTTCACAAAAAAGTATTTTCTTTTATTATAGAGTAATCGGATGGTTTCCTGCATTTGCGGTGTTGCAGCTCAGTTTTAAAAAGTAAATTTAATATTAAACTGTATAGAAATTTAATATTTGTATCTAATATTCAGTGTTTTATATTAAACAAGAAATAATGATTGTGTAATAATTTTCAATTTTTATTTCTCATAAGGTGAAAAAAAAAACACATTTTAAATCACATTTTTTAATAAATTATGAAGCAAATAAAATGGATAACATTTATTACCGAGAACAATGATAGATATTCTTATATGTTCATGTCCTCTTTGATTTTATTAAGTCTCCAATGTGGGCGTGAGATATAAATATTTATTATGACCAGTTTACAAATCTTACGCGGACGCTTGCTGATCAATAACAATATTACAAATAATTGATTAGAACCACTATCTACAATAATATCCTTAAATTATATTGACTAGAGGCGCACTGTAATTCACATAAAATGTCCGTAGTTTACAACCAGCTGAAAACCAAGCTCACTTTCAATGTTTATTTGATTGCGAAAACAATTATGATAAAGTGCACGTGTAGTAACTGTTTGGTTATTCTATGCCGAAAGTGTTCGTCTCTTCCACTGCCAAAAGCAACTTTTCATAGAGTATCTCCAGAGTGGGATAAGGCGGTAAATCCAGTCTATTGAAGCAGGTGTGCGCCCTCGGCAGACTGTTGGGTTTCCCCCACTTCTCGATGCAGAACTTGCGAGGCCCCACTGATCCTCTTAGGGCGGCGAATCCTTCATATGGGATGCTGGATGTGCCTGTCACGAACTGCACCAATCTCAGTCTTTGTTCATTTGTAAATCTTTAAAAAATATTAAGAACACATTTAATATAGCAAAGGCAAGTATATATCTCAAGCAGGCTTTTGTTCAATATGTTGTTCATGCGGAACAGGTGACAATTATTTGGGCAAAACTGGTATCTTGCTACAATTCTTTCCTCGCTTGTCACCTGAGTAAAGTACACGGAATGGCTTCGTAATATGACAAATTATTATATGTGACTGCCATGCTATTACACAAGTTTCGTTATTGCAAGCTCAGGGATTATGATCCAGATATGTTGAAGAAAACCAATTGCAAATGCACGCACGTCTTTATGTTTTATTCTGAAGAGTATTGGTGATTGTCAACATAATTTACATTATAGTAAGATTCACATTACACATGTTTGTAGGTATCGGCAGGATCCATAAATTTAATCAGACAAGTAACATTTATTCAAAGTAAAAAATTCACCTTTCGATTGTCTGCCAAAACCAGTGGATGACGGGATGCTGGTCATGATACCCGCTTCTGTATTCAGTATTATTTCTCCAGTCTGCGATATCGATCTCTGCTGTTCCGGCGATCACCAGTTCTAACTCTCGAGCATCGAATACTGTGACGAGGCGAGGATCCACAACTTCATAAAAACCTCGAACCAACCACTCGGTCTGTTCGGCGACTCCTCTTTCTAAACGCCATCGGACTACACGCTCTAAGTACTCCTGGAAATTATTAAACAATTCATACATTAACACATCGTACCATATGTGATTGTTAGAAGTTTACATATGAGGAACAGCAATCGCGGGTGACTGCTGTATTTACCTTTTTATTTTTCTCTGAAACCAGTATATTTCGACCACCTGGTTTCAATTCTCTCTCGACAACTTGTCCAAATAGTTCTTCGGTTACAGAAAAGGTGAATTCTAAGCCGGCTGAAGCTGTACCGAGGTCGTTGTCTTTAATCCAGTGCAACGAACGATGAAACTCCTCATCTAAAGATTCCAAATCGGAGAGAGAAACAGGGAGGCGAAGAAGCGCTTTGTAGAACGGTCTCGTGAAGAAGGCATCCAACAGGTATTGGTGCACCAGAGCCAGTCCTAACACACGGCCGCTGAATCGAAACCTGAAGACAAAAACAAATATGATTTACATTCTACAAAACCAACAATTTCATGTTATGTGACTGGTTAGCATATTTTCATATACTCCTTGAATGATATCCACTTTGACAAGAAAATCTTTCGAAATATTAATGAAAGACAGAGTTGATCGGTTTATTCATAAGTATGGAATTGTAAAGTTCTGTTATAATTGTAGAATTGGGCAAAATTTACAATTTATATTACATGAAAACTAATTTGGAGTCTAATAGAATTCACAAAAAACATTGTGGTTACTTTATTGTCATGCTGTAGGACTTTAAATGCCACAAAGTATTGAATCTTTAGCCACAAAACAAACATGTTATTTAATAACATACAATCTGGAATTTAGTGGTTGATTATTAAAATAAACAATTCTAACATACATTGTTTTGAAAAATACAGTATGGTAATAAATATATCACACAAATAACACACATCAGCTATTTTTAAAACATGACTTGAATAATAAAAATAAGATGTGTGAATCTGAATGAAGACAAATAAAAAACAATAAATATTGTCAACATCAGGCAAATGAAACAACTGTTGTCAGTTAACCTTGAGCCAATTATCAATGTTGTTATTATTGAACCAGACTAAATGCAGTCAGAGTATATACAATGTAATGTTTACAAAAAATAGTAAATACACAAATTGTGCTTGTGTAAGCAAGCAAATAAAATAAGAGACAGTCTCAGCATAATATAGTATGCGAACTGGAATAAAATATTTGTTCAGTTTAGTTTAGTCCTGTCGGCCTATATGGCGAGTGTCACAGTGACCGTGCCTAAAATAGTTGTTTTGGTCCTTTTATAAATTTTCATAAAATGCATTTGTTTATTGTTAGTTGAAAAATTTAGAAAAAAAATATTCTATTTCATCTGTAATATAAAAAGAGTAAGCGTGCAACTGAAAAGTGTACTCTGAATAAATATTCAATGTACTCCCAACTACAAATACATGTGTGCAGATTATAAATATTTAAAAAAAATGTATCACTTGTATTTTGATCTTTGATGCAAGTGGTCACAATACGATTCATGTGATCCAGGGTTTAACACATAAATAATGCAGAAATCGCTTCCAATATCAGTCCATCGGGAGAGAGTGAGGATGCAAATAAGGTAAAAATTATCATTCATATAAGTCACTCACTTTTTTGACACTATTGAAGTACTACACTGACTGACGGAGAAACGAATATAACTCGATAATAGCTAATGAAAATCTTTACCGATATTAGAAAATTGTTGAAAGATTCTTTTAACGAAACAAAAACACAGATTCCCTTAGAGATAATAACCATTTAAATATTTTAAAGCAATAAGTCAGACTTATAAATGTATATTAGTATCATAAAATTAAATAAAAATCAATAGTTCAGATTATTCCAGTGTTTCAATTATCCATACAACCCCTCACCATGATTACTCTGGATAATTATTGTAATAAATATCCATTAATAATAAAATGCAGCCAGTATAATTTAGTTGATGCATCAGTTATAAATCAGATGTTGGGTTATTTATAAAAGTATCATGTTTCAAATTTAAAACAAACAAGGAAATGAACACAGCTAACGCCATCTGTGTATGTAGAGACGACTGAATGACAGACATTGCTATCTGTTGGATTTTCTGTGAAGTTTGCAAGATATACAATAATGGAATGTAAATAAACTCATTTTTTTTATTCAATATTAATTCATTGAATGACAGTAAAAACAATGTCTAATTAAAAACAGATGCATACTTTAGAAACATTATTTAGTATTTATTAAGTATTTAATTATATTGAAGTGACTTCTCTATATCTCTCTTCAGATGGGTTGTAAAAATGTATGGGAACCATTGAGACTATCACTCATCTATGATATGAATTTTAGAAAAGAAAAGAAAAAAGATATTGATATTATTAACAAAATATGATCACCCAAATGGGTAGTTATTTGCTCACTTGGATTGAATACATCAACAAAATAACAAGATAAGTTAATTTTGTCAAACATAAACAATCCAGACATGCATCCTTAGTTCATTATTTTCAACTTTTTGATGATATTGCATACAAACATACATAAAGTGTATGATAATGATGCAAAACACATATAGAGAGCTATATCTTCATTAAAGAACACAATACCATTATCAAATTATATTCCATTAAAGAAATGCTTGGCCATTCATTACATAATAAAGGTGAATGCAATTCAATAATTAAGTATCAGTTTAGGTCCCACTGCTGTATTTCGGCACTTTGACGAGAGAAAAAAACAAATCATTTCATATCTCACCAGTCATGGTAATTATCCACAAACGCTGACATGGGCGAAATTTGTACGGTGTAGGTGTCGTTTGCAGAGTATTCGAAGAGTCCATAATATGGATTGAAAAGTTCCCTCGATAGAAGAAAGAAAAACTCTCGAGATGGCCCTCCATAGTCGAGGCCCTCTTCGCTGTCCCATGTCACACCCAGCTTCCCTTTCTGCAATTCTTTCTTCCCGCATGACATGATCCTCCTGAATGCATCCTCCAGTAAATGATCTCTTCGTATGTTCAGTCTTAAAAAGAAATATTTGATTATTAATACAGATTATTTAATATTATAATGCTTTTCTTATTAAGAACTCATAATAGGGGTAGTAAATATATATCATTATCGTGAGGGTTAATCTGTTAAAACTGTTTTTACAATACAAAGGAGGCTGAGATTTACTAAGCAGTAAGAATAATTAGAATAATAATTCTATCATAATTGAGGCCATCTTCATACAGGTGCGGCAGAACCGATTAAGCGGTTAAGAAGAGTTGATGGCCAAAGCAGCTTAATCAGTTCTGAGTCACATTTAACTCAAAATTATTATTGTTTGCTTTGATAGTGGATGTTAAAAAAGTTATACAAATAACACCAGAGATTCAAACTTCTGTTTCCAGCATTCAAATACAAAATATTTACTTTGTGTGATAGTGATAATCTCAAAAAAAAACTAATAAAATACTCGTAATGTCTAGGGTAAAGGTGCGATGTACAATCGGACAATTTCAATCAGAAATTTGTGATTGCTTTGTGACCTTGTTGTGGATTTTCAATAATTCATTGGAAAGAGTCCCAATTGCAATTCTTGCATACATTGATAACAGCTGATGTAGTGATGAAGAAAAAAATGGCATGCATTAAAAGAGGCAATTCTAACATTGGAAGAGGTTGCCATGGCAATACAGATCAATCAAATCAAGATAAAATATTAAACAATACAAGTAAATGGGTTGAGACTGGCAACATTCAGATGACTTGTGGGGAAACTAAAATATATAATCACAATAATGTACTTTTTAACAATGAAAGATCCATCACATTATAAACCAGCTTCATCAAAATGCCATCTTTTGATATCATCAATTGTACTCTACCAAAATCTGATTTGATATGTGACTCATACTTTTTCATAAAGGACAGTACACACATAAGGGTAAATTTATATTACACATACTTGAGCTTCGCTGGGCCCTGTCCGTATCCCTTGCTGTCCAGTTTCCGGTAAAAGTTCCTCAACTTGGCTTCGAAGTCCCGTCGGTAGGGCGCGGGGGCACGGGCTCCATGCCGGGCAGGTCCGGGAGATGCTGCTGGAGACGCGCCGCTCGGAGGTGAACCTCGTCCTCCGCCAGCGCCCGACACTGATACCCCGCCGCCAGAGCCCACGGCGGGCACATAGCTCATAATCTCCTGCTCGAACAGGCTGGGGAAGAAAGAAATTTAAATTAGGCTAATGAAATTCATCAACAAAATTATTAATATGTCACAAGTGATATGAGATTTCCAAATTGTTTATTTTTCAAATGTTTATTGTACGATGCAATTGATGTGTTGAATCGATAGGGGAAAGAACATATTTATATTAACCTTCGTATTATTATGTTTAGGGACTAATTACTAAAAAATGTCTTAATAAATATTCACCTCTTCAATTCAAAGAATAGAAATATATAAGAGAAAAAATACTGATGCTTGCGTAAGACAACTGACATACCAAATCGAATCATGACCACCTTATAATCTTCTGTTCAGAGAGAGCATTAGAGTGGGATAATTTGACAAAATGTTAAATTTTACATAGATTAGTTTTTTTTTATATACATTCAAACACCACATTGTATTTAACCGCGAACATTTCAGAATATGAAGTCAAAAAATCCCCGGATTCTTGACGATAATATTACCAACCTAACGGCAATTACGCTATGTGGGGTTATAAATTTTGTTGTAATTGCATTTGAACCGGAAGGGATACAAACTATTGTCGAGACATTTGAAGTGACAAACCAAATATAATATAATCTGTGTCAAGGGTCAAAGCACTTTAATTGAGTTACCCCAATGGGGTTCACCGCCGAAAAAAGCGTTTGCTTCGACTCACGATGATTTCATAGTAAAAGATTTACTTTACGCGAAAACCAATCAATCAAAATTGGATCATTATTTAGAAATTTACCGACAATTAATAGTTTTTCATTGGCATTTTGTGACGACCGTTTCGGAATATGGAAGGCAGAATATAACTAATTTATCACAGAAAATAATCATTGCATGAAATTTAAATGCATTAAATTAAGGTATCATTGAATGGATATATGATGTAAGAATTCCATCGACTTCCGATTAATTTCTGCATAACTATTATATTTAAAAGCATACAATCACATTGGACTCAACCGACTATTGGATTCAACCATAATAGTTATACAAGGCTTCTAATCCAAGTTTAACCGAGACCTATTTTAGGATCTTGCAAGTGGGAGAGAAGTTTCGTAAAAAAAATACGGTTACACCAGTTATTGTGACACTTGAAGGTTTTTTTTTAAATATGTTTCTATCATTTTAATGAGAATAACGGTCTGATTGCACCTTATTTTCCGTTCGTGCTTTAAAATGAAAATGACATGAAGTAATAAAGCAAGAGGCACGCAGTGTAGCAGGATTTACGGTTGGAGATTTTTATACTCATAGCATATTTCCGTGTGTTAGAGCTTTGATGTTTGTAATAGGTCAATAACAAAATTCTACACAGCAATTAATTGTATAATACATATAATGATTGCTTTGTGTGATTGATGGCTCAGTCATTTTGGAGCACATCTTGGGTTCAAATATATTTGAAATTTTGGGTTTCTTCCCAACCGGACTCTATGTCCCCTAGCGACCAAGCGGGTCAGCTATATGTGAAAAATCATTAATAATTAAAAAAAACAATTTTATTAGAGAGCGTCTCTAATTGTATATTAGAACATATTGATGCAACCACAATGTTATTCCAACCCGGCATTAGAATAACCGTCTCCAAATCGATCCATGCTTTATCTCGGCCCCGTCTTCAAAGCTAACAGCCCGTAGCATACATAGCTTGAGTGAACACCCATCCATGTAATGAATATACTCAACGATAAATAACATCGATGATCGAATAGATATATGTATACTAAGCACTATTGAAAAATAGCACAAAAAATATGCGTATTCAATAGTAGTATTTTATCATAAAAAATATGTTTCTAATATCCGGAAGGAGGAAAGTGACGATGTTATTCTTTATAAAATGGCTGCTCACTATTTCGATATGTATAAAAACAGGTATTTTAAAGGAAGGCGGGAAGCTGTTTTGCGATTGTGCATTATTAATCAGCCGGTATAATCAATAAGGCTAAAAAAAGCATCTTGCATCCTCATTTGTTCCCATTAGATAATAAAATATATATATATATATATAGACAACCGTACCCGAAGCTCTGTTTACCGCCGTTTGTCACGGATCCAAATTGATCGAAGGAAAAAATACACATAAAAAAACTAGCACCGAAAAAATCTTTACATGTATCGTTTAGGTGTTTTTTTACGATTTCCCCTGTAAAATCGACCCAAAAAAATGGTTTTACCTAAAAAGACTCCTTGCTCAAAACCATGGCTCACTGGATGATTCGGCGTAAAGAAATTTACACACGACCATTTCGTCGATACATCTGATATAATTTTATGCCATGTTTTACAACTGACAGGAAACAATAAAGTATATCACGTCTGTTGTAAAAAAACAGTTTTCGAGTAGATAGATTTAAAAAGAAATTTATTTTCCACATTTTTTATTTTATAAATAAAAATATTTTCAAAAATAAATATCAAATAGATGCGTGTGTGTGCATGTAGGAAAACTTGGAAAAGAATTCGTATTATAAATACACACACACACTCGTATATGTTATTACTATGTATTCGAAAGTGCATTTTTCAATTATGTTTAAATATGTTTGAGAAAATTTAAAGCGAAAATGATTTACAGTAGATAATTTGTTAAAAGTTGCTCTTAATAAAATGGCAAACGGAACAACGAATGTCATAAAATATCGGTATACCGGTAGAAGGCGTCAAGTTAAAAAAAGACTGTTTTGGGAAAATTAATATTTAAAATTTGAGTCTCTTACATATGATAATATCTGGGACTGTTAGTCTCGTTGACGATTTTTTCCAGAATCAGAATATACCACTAAACACTAAATCTGGTCAATCAAATAATCCTTAGTCGGTTTAATGTGTTTTGTCAGTAATAACATATTACATATAATATATCGACTTAATAAGTAGTGACATTTAAATATTATATTAAAGGTACAAAGAATATGGCTAAGGGTGTTTTACCAGATAGAGCGTGTGAAAATCTACCAAACTGTATTATTACGACAAAACGGTCATTTTTTGACTTAACGCCTTACGTCAGTATATAAATACCTAAGTAGACAAATATGTTGATCAATAATACAGACGAACGATAAACTGAATAGTAATTGTTAGATTTCTCGTGAAATTCTAGAGAAACAGGAGAGTGAGTAACGATTCACAAACATATTACAGGAACAAAGGGTCACTTGGACTTTTAACCCTTCCAGGTAAAAAAATAAGGTTCTTTAATTTGATAGATTCGAAAAAAGTTCATCGGGTGAAAGAAAAAAATATGCATCGATTTTTTTCTGTGTTCGGATATTGCGTCAGGGATGGATTTAATTGAAAATAGAAGAAAAATCGATAGAACGCAAGTGATTTCACAAAGATGACTTCGCGAAACGCCTGCGTACGTGTATCGTGGGGAATGCACGAGGTCCAGTCCAACCTCTTAATTAGCGTGCACTAGATATAACAAGAGTCATTAGTATTATCACGAGGTAAATCTTTATATAAAGTTCCACCAGTATAAAACATAAACTGCAGGTTTGCCGGGGCATATAATTATGTTCACGGTGTATTTTCCAAATAATTAGGTCGTTGCTTATGAAAGTTACGCCGAAGTGCAATATCAAGTGAAAATTGCAAAGCCAAGGCTTATTTTACTGAGTATACTGTGTATCGACTCATTATATGCAAATGTCCATAATACGCGATGACCTGCATAAAGGTAAGATATGAGAGCGGTTGAGGTCACTCTATCGCTTACATAATATGTCCAAATTTAGTACTTCATCAACAAAACTTACAATTAAGTGAATATCGCCATTATCCAATGTAGAAATTAAATATTCTAAGTACGCAACAATCAAAAAGCATTTAGAATTTATCTAATTATAGAAAATATTTAAATTAAAAGCTTGAAACGTTTAAAGTTTTACGGTACAGAAATTCACGCAAATCAAGGTTCGCCAGTATTCGAAATGCTTGAATTTATTTTACTTTGTCCTAAGTACCGTATTTTTAAATACTTGCATGGGTGTTTTTAATTTATCTACCAAGCTCCAAGTTTCACATATATACAGAATCAAAGGTGTAAAGACATACAATAAACGACAAATTTAGTTTTCTTCGATAAGATTTCGAACTGAATACACACACTGCTTG
>JAPMAE010000329.1:0-18781 GCA_036584705.1 Rhyacophila sp. 25_7 | reverse complement strand
AACATTAATTTATCATACTCATATCATCATCACAATCACCAATGCTGATAATATTTGCTCAACAGTTATCTATTGGAGAAATGACTTTGTTGTGCATTTTTTTTTTGCTTTTGTGCTTTGCCCGAACCAGTTGAGCTAATAATTGATAATTATTACTCGTAAAAAAACTCTCAAAAGAATCTTCACATTCTAGAAATCAATATGCTTTGTTTCGGAGTAGACATGGTTAAAAAAGAAAGTTTTGCCCAGTTTTCACCATTATGCACTACAATTGATTAATATTTAAATCTTTTTTTCACAATTCATAACATCGAATACACCATAAAAAAATTGTAGTCTTACTATTATCATGTTTCATGATTTTTTCGTAATACATACGAGTATGTAGGAAGTTAGAGATTATGAGTATTTATTTTTAAATATATTTAAATAAAATATAATAATTTAATATATCTATAAAAAAAATTAAGGAAACCATAAAATGCACTTTCAATTAATTCAAATGTTCCTTAAATTTTACGTTCAACATTCAGATATATTGACGTATGAAGTGAGTAATAAACTATAAAAATAATGCTTTATAAGAAATATCTGAAATATTTATATGAAATAACGACACTTGCTTCTATTTTACAAAAATAGTATATTATGTATTTTACGAATGTAGTACGAGAATGTGTCAGTTTACACTCAATTTATCCACTTTTCCCTGAATAAATTGAATGCGTAATAGTAGAATTTTTATTTTGCTAACCTTAACAATACATTATATTTATGAAGAATATCCACAAAAGATTCGTACAACTTGAGATGTTACTTGATAATAAAATGGTTTCACCTTTGATAGAAATATGACGTCAAAAACATTTTGGGCTTGTAATAAAGGCGGATAATATAACAGAGCATTAAAAGTTTGAAAGAGTCGTCAAGCACAAAAGTTTCAGTATATACTCGTAAATAACAGTGGATGCTTTCTTGAAACAGCATTTCTTGTGAAGCATCGTTCTTATTCCCAAGATATTCATAACTTGTTCGCATGTTGGCTACGTGGTTGTATTACAAACTTTTTGAATTGTTGATATATAACTTTAAGTTTCCCCGCGACATTAATTAATAATTTGAATAAATAATTATCATAAAATATTTTATGAAAGACGTCAAAAATTTTTGTATTTAACAGTTACAATGTAGTTGAAGGCAAAAAAGGTTCTTTCACTTTTGTGATTTAGAGTTTATAAGTCCAGATTTTTCATTACATTTATAGAGTCCAAAATAATCTGCTATTACAACTCGTAAAAGTTACACTCTGCTAGAGTTCATATTTATTTAGATACTCGTACATACAAAAATTACTAGTATTTAACTTTTCTGTATAATTTAGTTAAAAACTACTCAATCTTTTTCGTATACATAATAGTAATATATTGTTACCTAGGAGCGGTTTCATTTTCAAAATGAATTAAACGAATGAAGTTGATATTATTTTTATTAAAATTAAAGATTATTCCCATATGTAAATATTTATATCTACCCTATATTTTATGAGGATAAATTTGGCCAAACTCTCTGATTGACTCTTCAGTCTCGATTCTGCTTGAGTCATCAATACACCGAGTACACGGAGCATCTCATGTTACGGAGAATAAGATGACGAATAAATGTTGCAAATTACCTTTTCTTTTTTCAATTCTAGTGTTCGAACTAACTACGATACCATCTCTTGAGGCCCCAATACTACGAGTAAGAGACTTAAAATTGTATCTGGGAGGGAAAAAATTTAAAAATATCAAGACGGTAACTGTACATCAACCATGTCAAACTCGCGGCTGTTAACGATTTTTTTTTTGTGCAGCTCAGGCATATCCAATATAATGGTATGTAAATATTGTATCACCAAGGGTAAGTAGCAGAGAAGAGATGTGTGCCATGAAAAAATATTAATATTATCGTTGCTATTGTTTTTATACAATATAGTTTTTGAAATAAACCTACGTTTCTATGAAAGTTAATTCTGAAGTTTTTCTTTTTTTTTGAGCCCACATAAATTTAATTCATATTTATTTGGCCCATGATAGCCTTTGAATTCGACACGCTTGCTGTACTCGTACATAATCACAATTACGCGTATAGACAGGTCAGTAGTTTCATTCAATTAATTTTATAACATATTAGATGCACATGTATTGAAAATGAATGTAAACAATTAGTTTGTTTGTTATAATTTGATGAAATTTGTTTTGACATGGTTCTAATAAAAATAATACAATGCTTATCAATAATGAATATCCACAATATTACGGTATTTTTTTAACTCATCGTCAAAGAATAAAAATTGGGAGACTATTTTAAAATAAATATTTAACAAGTCTTCAATACAAATTCACAAGGGTGCGGGAATTATTGTTCATTTAATTTGATCCAGAAGGAGGCAACTAACGTTGCAGTTACTCGTAACTATATGTAGTGACGTTAACCGCAAAATAGTGTCAATTTAAGTACCAATATTTGGATAACACTACCTAAATTAATATATAAAATACTGAAATATAATCTCTACGATTCAATTACAACTATAGAGTCTTAGATAAACCACGTTTAATATTAATACTATTAGAGAGGCAACTCATCAAACATATGTGTATAATTTCTATAAGAAAAAATATTCACATTTTGTTATACCTGGGTGAATTATTTATTGTTATATTCATATAAATATTATTCTTTAATTTTTTAGAATTGATTTTATTTGACAAAACAATATTTTTAAATGTTGAATTTAACAAAAACTTAATTCAATAAATCCAGATTTACTATATTGTGTAATAAATATGTATTGTTTTATTTTTATTTAAAAGTCAATTATTAAAGTCATATTTGATTAAAAGTTACATATATTACTCAACTTTAAAAAAATATTCGTTTTCTATATATTAGTAGAATAAAATATGATTTTTTCGCGATTTTCTTTTTCTTTTTACTTTACTTACACTAACATTCTTGAATCTATACTTTTGTAGTCTTGTTTCAAGGGAACAATATTATATGTTTAAATAAATTACGTATACTGTGCTCTAAATTTGTTAAATTAAAAATGCTTACTCAGATAAATTCTTTCATTTTATGAGAAAAATAATTATTCAAAAAACTTTGTTTGATAAATATTTTTTAAATCTATCTTTGTTTATCAATTTATCAATAATATAAATTGTGATATAAAACTTCCTTTTTTACTAGTGGTTTTATTTATTTGTATATTAATGAAAATAGGGTTTTTTGGCTTAATAAATCTATGAACAGTACGTGAATGTATAAAAATAGAGAATGCTTTAAATTTGCATTAATACAGACTTCTTAAAAATATTTGAAGTATTCATGTATATATACATTTAATACTCCAAGTAGTATATTCATTACAACGTATATTTTTTTCTTTGAAAGAGTATTTTAGCATTTCTTAAAAAATTGTGTATGAATAAATAATTTTAGATAACTTCTCAAAGTAAAAAATAGAAATATAATTCAATATTTTCTTGAGTGTTTTTATAAAAACGCGTGCTCAAAGTGTTGAGTTAGTATATTTTATTAAAAATCTAAAAAAATAACAGCCGATTTCTTACTATAAACAATTTAAAAAACAGTGAATCAAATCCGTTAATTGTTTAAACCATCATGTGTAATTTTTTCGTTTACTGGCATAACTAAATCTTTTTATATTTTTTCTATTTTCAATAGAAGTTAATCTATGTAATGGTAATTTTCAAAGTAACGTAAAATGTACTATAATGGCATTTTTGAAGAACAAAGAGTAACTTGCGTACACTTTAGATAAAACATAAATTGGACAACTAAACTTCTAATAGAGATAAAATTTCATTAGTTACCCTCATAAGTAAATAAATAGTGCATTCGATGATCGAAGATTGATTGATATGATCATACGTACAAACTTTTTAGCTGACAAATTTGCACATATCTTTTTCATACGCATGTTCACTCATAATAGAGACCAGATTTAAAAAATCTGATAATTGACAATTATTAGATGTAACAACATCTGTAATAATTTATAGGTTTCATTCCATGCAAATATTTCTTAAAATACATTTCATTACAACGTAAATGGAATGTTTAGCATTTGTTGATATTGTTTTTGTTTATTAATAATGCTACAATATGGGGAGTATGATTATTGTGCTTTTGCATTATTTACTCTTCTTCATTTGATGTAACTTGTATATAACTAAAAATGTTTGCGGTTCTACGGTTCTACGAAGTTTTTCGCAATGGAACATTACATATTTACAATGGTTTTGCAATAATTTTGGTTTTGTGAACTCACAACCCTCAGTATTCAGTTAACACAAAAAAATCCTCTATTTCCATTAGAGTGCTTTG
Organism: Rhyacophila sp. 25_7; assembly: GCA_036584705.1. Lineage (NCBI taxonomy): Eukaryota > Metazoa > Arthropoda > Insecta > Trichoptera > Rhyacophilidae > Rhyacophila > Rhyacophila sp. 25_7. The sequence goes on along the minus strand of JAPMAE010000329.1, from coordinate 14,386 downwards.
TACTTATTTTCAATAAAAGTATAATATATAACATGCCAACAACTAGTAACCTGGGTAACATTAAAAGAAATTGCGCTGACATCATAAAACAACAAAAATATTTTTAGACGAAAGGCAAGATACGATCTTTCAGTGCTTATTATTATTATTATTTGTATCTCCGTGCATTTACCGCCTTTTCAGATAAAATATCGGTTAATTCATATATATACCTCCTTCCTCATTCGGGTTATCAAATTTATTTTAGCATATTTTTCTCATTTTTATATTCTTCTTTATTTTAACCGCAAATCGACGGCGGGCGGTGTATAAATAATGCACGGAGTAAATTTATTATGCTATTATCACGACTCTTTTACCGTGTTGGGAAACCGTCAGAAAGTTTCTTGTCTTTACCGCAGTTTTCCAGAGACACAAATATATTCCATAATTTACAAGTACAAATATAAACATATTATTATGAATTATAAAGTCAGGTATGCGATTTGTTACGGCGTTGAATTATGCACTATACTCATAAATATATTATCATAAGCTAATAAGTTTTCTTAATCTAGGTGAATTGATCTAATAACGTTATCCAATATAATATTGCTTCAAAACTTGCATTATTATTTCACACCTTATGAAAGTAACAAATTTTTATTACAATTCATAATATGAGAAAATTTTAAATGACAAAAGATTACATATGTTTAAAAAATTATTTTTATAGCTATGGTAACATATTAAATAAAAAAAGTACAATAATACTCATAGTATATCGTTTAAAAAAATATATCTTTAAATTAAGCGTAGCAAAGACTAACAAATGCGTTGTTAAGAAATGTTAAATTTAAGTTAAACATTATATTTTAAGAATTTATAAAATAATATATATTTAAAAAAAAAATTTATCAATTAACATATGCCTTTTTCTAATAAATATATACTTCAACATCGTTCACTTACTTAATATATTTTTGTCAAATATCTAAAAATGATGACGTGTGTCAAATGAAACACGTCCTTTCTTTTATTTTTAAATATTAACGATATGTATATAAATTGTTTTGTTGGTAGAAATATAATATTTTCAACCTCAAACATATATTAGAGGAAAGATTATTCTTTTAATATTGTAATAATTGCTGCAACATATTCATACAATACTATTTAAAAAACGAAAAGTATCTAACGGACTGATATATTTTTTAATTAAAATATTATAAATATAGAAATTCAATACACGAATCTCTTATCATTTGCGATAGTTTCAGTTTTAAATCATTATTAGTTGATCAGATGAGTATTATTTGAATTATCATGTGAATATTATTTATAACTTCGACAATAAATATCATTATTCAACATTTTACAAAATATGTGAATATTAAAAAAATGTGATGGAGTTATATCTGACTTTAATTTTATTTCATATATAGTTTCTTCCTATAGTGCATATTTCACCCTTAGACCACTAAATTTTTTATTTATAATTTCTACGTAGATATTTTTTATACAAAAATAACCTTGAATATAATATTTTAAAAATATATATTTCTGAAGTATGGAGACAATTACAAAATCATTAACTTTTAAAAATATTTAATTAATAACAATTGCTGTTAGTTTTTTTCGATGTTATTTTAAATAACAATTTATCATTTTTAAGCAATCAAATAATAATAATAATATAAAGATTATATAAAGTATGCTTGAGATTGGTATCTTCCTGTAGTGTGTCACTCTATTATCTTAAAGTTTTGGATTCGTAGCAGACTTTATTCCTTTAATTCGTAATGTCAAGATAGCGGAATGACAAAATACAAGAAAACACCGATCTTCAAATACTAAGAGAAAAAATCGAGAACGTTTCAAGCAACATCTTATAACGATCATTAAATATTGACAAAGTATGTTTATATAATATTATATTTATGTCAAAAATATAGGTTGTATGTATTCTTAGAAAAGGTATGCTCAAATTTTCGTATAATTTCAAATAAACATGATATTACCTAAAACACGTACTATTTATCTGACATAAAATGTATAATATTGTCATATCTGACATGAAAAGACAATGCAATATTTACATTTATATATAGTATAAGATACTAGTATATGCTTTTCCTACTATCTGCCTCTTTTATATTACGAAGGATAATGCCAACGCCTCATACGAATAAATAATTTTAATGAAGATATATTAAATAGTAACTCTCGCCTCGTTTCTTCGTGTCCAATGCAGCCAAGCAAAAACTTTGAGAGTTTTAAGTGGTTATATAACGTATATGATGTCACGTTATATTTTATTTAAAAATACGAAAAAATCTTTAGCGACATATTATATAACTTTTACTCCAAGTCGTTTATTATACAGTTGACTATTTGTGAATTTATGATTTTTTGATTCAATCTGACAGTTGATAAAAATAAGATTCTTTTTAAAATGTATTGAAAAATAATATATACACATAATAAATGGTTCAACAAATATCATTTGTAAAACTGTTAAAAATGATTAGTGTAAAGGATCGTCTATTTCATTTTGGAAAGAAAATACCAAATAGTAAATACGGTATATAAGTTAATTTTTTGATATTTATGTCATCCTTAACCTCAATGGTAGTTCATATATAATGTATACTCAAAAATAGAACATAAACAAAAATTTAGTTTTTTATATTCAATCCAGGAGTATGTCTTAATTTTCTCACTGTTTTCTTTTACTGTACCTTAATGTTTGTGATAATGGTGCGGTCACAGATAAAACTGTTTTTTTTTTATTTTAGATAAAAAAAAGTAATTTCTCAATGACTTTAAATTACCTCTATAAACACTATACATAAAATCTATTTAAAATGCAGAACTAACTCTATCAACCTCAATATACTGGTGTCATAGTTATGATACAAGCAAAAATCCGGTTTTGCATATTGATGCAAATATTTTTTTGAGAATTTTCATTTCCCATAAATCTAATGCATCTATTTTTTACAACAAAAAAAAATATTTGTTGTAGAGACTTCTTTAAAAGATCAATAATTTTTATTGTGTCACAGTATACGGCTGAAAACAAATAAATACGCCACATTGGATATAGTACTTGTAGTTCATTACATGAATTCCGATAATCAGCAATATTAATTGTATATTTACTCTCTGATAGGCGCTAGCACTGGTTTTATTGTTTTTAACAAAAGCATACAAGTATACGAGTATGTTTATAAAAAAAATCAAAACATTTTTATTTTATAATAATGTTTAGGTGTACATGACACAAAACCAGAATTAAACAATATTACTTTTCGACAACATTCCTCATAAATTGACCATTTTCTATTTATTTTCAGAAACGTACACAAAAATAATATTTTTTGTTCAAGCTTATATAGTATTTTTAAATATTCTATATGTATACAACAAAAATGATACATATTTCCAAACAAGTTTAATTTTTCTGACGATATTTCTATAGATACGAGTACATATTAAATATTTTGTTGGACAGTATAAAATCTAAAGAAACCTTCATCTAGTATTTATCACTTTGTTTTTTCGCTACGAAATATTGTCAAGTCAGGTAGTTTTATTGAAAAAAAGTTTTCTCAGCTACAAAAAAGGCCCTAAGCATGAGACAAATTCCGTGAATGCCGTCTCAGCGCAGTATTTTTATTTCCGACATTTAACGTTTCCTACTATTGCCAAGGTACAACAACAACTGATATTACAAACATAATCATATTTATTTTATACAAATAAATACTATACACAAATCTATTTTTTGTTAGCGTTTACTTAAAATATATGTAATTTTGATAGGGAGAAATATATTAATCAATACTTGTTGTACGTAATTTGTAATGCAATTAAATATTTGAAATAAGTCAATTGATTAATTGCATTTTTACGCAATTTTCCATAATGTTAAAAAAATCTATATATACATTTTTGCTCTGCATTTGCGTGCATTTTAAATCATACATTGATTATGTCAATAATTTATAGTTATTAGATGTAATAACGTTTTATTTTACATTGTAAGGACTTATATGACTTGAGTTTGGAATGAATATGATTTAAAAAAAATACTTCGCCTATTAAATAAATTTTAATTTAAAAAATCCATAACTGTGTCAATGCACAATGAAGAAATTGACTTAGATACAAGTACATTTTTATACCAACGTCATTTGTGTCAGCAGATTTTAGTAAAACTCAAAAATAGATTACTACATTTATTTTTATATAATAAATGAACTTGTAGACATATGTACATAAATATATATATATTAGTTGTCATATAAAAAATATTATGCATAAGTATTTTAAAAATTTAACATAAGGATTAATTAGAATCTAACATTTTTTCTTTAATATACTTGCCACGTGATACGTATAAATATCAAACATCTAAAAATCACTTCACATTAAGTGGATCAAAAGAAAAATAGAGTGCTAAACACTAAAACTTTGGTAGTCCGATAGTGTTTAGCAAAATTTCCAAAGTTCAAAATACAAAGAGATCATTTTACAATGAAGCGTAACTAGAAGAATCAATTTTAAAATAATATTTTGTACGTAATAACAAAACATATTTATTCACAAAATAAAATATATTATGTCTCAGAAACATTTTACAACTACATCATTTTATTTCAAATTAATCTAATACAATCACATTCTTTTATTAAAAACATCGTAAATGTGTTTATTGCTTAATGTATATTATTTAAAATACGTTTTACTCTCAATTATCTATGTATTATCATTTTTTTTAATTATCTATGAATGAATTCAAATTTTTAAATAAGATTATTGTTGTCAAAGGCAAAATTCATATGTTGACGTTTGAAATAGATATCGGGTGTACTTCGAGCCCTACTGACCTATTTAAAAAATAAAATGAAGATGTGAGGGAAGAAAAAGAAATTATCAATCGCATAAACTACTCGTACAATACGATACTCATTTTTGTTGCCACTTTATCAAAGTACATATTATATAGTAATTTATATATATATAAGTTGTATTAATAGCGATGTCGCTAAAAAAATTATTTAAATCAACCAAACCTACGACTTATTTATAATTTTGTGATTCAAAACTGTATATTAGTATTTTATTGTTATTCTTACTTCTCGTTCATATTGATAATTACAACTGTGGTGTATAAATATTTTTTTTATTTTTATATTTACTTATCAACAAAAATTTAGGTATAAAACCATATTTACGAGTGAGTAAACCTTTATTTTCATTCAAAATATTATGAATTCTTACCAAGAAAAAACATTTCTTTGCCGTGTTAATTTCATATGATTATAATATTTTTTTGTATATTTGCCAAAACGGTTTACAAATAATATTTGCCTATTTAAGCAACGTGTAGTTGATATTTTTTCTAAGCCATGAAAAGTTCTATACAAGTTTCTTGCATACATGTTCCAAATTTATTTAACATCAGCATTCTTAAATATTTATTTATTGTTTTTCAGGTATGTGGAACATCATAATGTTTGATAGACTAAACGTGTGAGTATGAAGGATGTTTTCATTTTATATAATATACAATAGAATATTTATTAAGTTTGTATTTTTCATAATTTTTATTAATTTATTTTGAAACCGTATTATATCGTAGATAATGTTTTTTATTCAACATGATACAGCTAAATATATACTAATTTAATTTAAAACGTCATTAATAAACCCTCATTTTATTATGTAAATTCTAGACAAAAATCCTTTATATTAACGCAGTTCTTGCACATATTTCTCTAAATATGTTGAAATATGTGTAAAATCTGTGTTAGTATTTCATTATAAGTCATTTTAAAATTTTAAATATTTTAATATACTTACTATATTCTTGTAAAATTAATTAATCAATAATGTAAAGTGTATAATTTATCACGTTAAGTTTCAAAAAATAATAGCAAAAAAACTTGATTTAATTTTCATATGATAAATTTTACTTATTTCAGAATTGATTCTGTTTTTTAAAATTTATTATGCTTGAAACTTAATATATTTTCAATTTAAGGTATTTTATCTAACATACAACAGAGTTATTTGAAATTGTTTATATTAGGGAGAAGGCCTATAAATTTGTATAGTATTATATTTGTTTATTTCATTATGCTATAATACACATTTATCAAGCCGTAGCTCTTGATATCTATCTATTGTGTTTATGTTTGTATTAATAATACAAATAAATGCCAAAATCAATAACTATAACACCACTACTTTGTCATTTAAAACAATTTCATTGTAAAATATATCAATGTTTTAAGGTTTTCCGCTTGTATCAAAAGTATCTTTATGAATAATATTAGAATATCAAAATTGTATTGATTTTTCTCCAATAAATAAGAAATAATTTTAAAAGTTAATTTTAACACGGCATTTTAATTAGTTTTGTGTGTTAAAAATGATTTTTAATGAAATATTGATTTATTATAACAAATCAGTAAACCGAAGTAAAGTGATCCAGTAATATTTTATTTTGCAATATTCATCTTCTTAGCAACTTTTATAAATGTTCTTCTATATTAATCATACAAATAAACATGTTTTTGTCGAATGATATTTGTATGCCTAGTTTTAGTCGAAAAAAGCAATTTGTTATGATCCATCTTCAGAGTCAGAACTTTGTTCTTTTTATTCGAGTTTTTCGATAAACATTTCAAACAAATACATTTAAGTAACTTCTTTACGACAAGTAAAATGAAGTAATAATAAATACTTCCAATTCCTGGAATTGATTGCCTAATAACCGCAAAGCTCTTTTAAGAAAAAAATATTCTTCAGTATTATATTACATAATTTACAAAAATACTTCTTTCAATATATAGCCTTGGTGTAGCACATAATGAAAATAATATAAAAATGCAATTTTTCGAAGGCGTAATCAATCATTCCACATTTTATCTTATCGTATTTTGTCTTCCATGTTATTTTCGCACTATAGTTATAATATTAACGTAGTCGTAAAAATACATATTTTTACTCACCTTATATTTTATTCATTGTCTATCAAGATAATGTCAATACCATCAATCAATTTTCAAGTTATTTTATTCACATTATTTATTTTCTACGAGTAAAAGTACAATATTTTTATTGTTAGAATATTTTTTTATTTATCGCTTTTTGACAAATACAATATGTCTTATTTTATCGTAGTCTCTAACAAAATTTTCAAATCTGGTTTTCGTTGAAAGTGAATATGCTCATATCTAATGTATTTACATTCTATTAATATCCAAAATATTTTTTTTTGTTTATATTATACAAATAAAATATTGAGGGATATTTATTACAGATGTAATATAAATATATCAAATTTTGATCGACTTCGAATCGAACAACTTCGATTTTCAAGCTATTTGAATCGCGCATTCGTAAACGCGCGGATTCCGCCGTGTTTTAATAAGATTTTAGTGTTATTATATAGTAGTTAAAAATTGGGATACTTAAAAATATAATTTTAAAATCAAATTACTATTTAAAAAAACCTTATTGTAGATATCATTGACACTTATGACTATCAGATAAAAAATATATGTAGTTTTATATTTGTGTACATTTTTATGTATAAGTGTGAATGAAGATCATATTATTGTGTATATATTGACATTTAGAAATTGTAATTATTTACTTTAAAAAATCCTTAGTAAAAATTCTTTCAAATTTATGGACTGCGTTGCCTTAAAACCAAAAACCTAATAAGATATATTATTCATAAATGTGGTGAAATATATCACGGGTTGTTTTCTTTAAAAAACAGAATAAATAACGTAACAAAATTACTTTTGTTCATTTCGAAATGTTGAATAATACATTAAAAAATCGATGACCAGGTAGACCAAAGACAGTATCGGGAACACTGCCTTACAAAATTGACGTAATACGGCGTGAAATGGAAAAGATTAGGGGAGTTTCCTTTATAAAGTAGTAATCTACTTTGAAGAAGACTACTACAATGATGAAGTTTTGTTTACTTGTATTTCCTAGGTTTTATGTGCTATTTACATTCACCGTTTTTTTAATAAAAATAAACGAACGACTTTTTTTATGTGTATTGTTAATGATATTGTTGTATTATGTTGTTAAATAAATCAATCTTTTTTACTATTGTTTCTTTGAAATATCTAAAGTTTTTATAAATTTGGCTCAATCGGCATATTTTTTTACTCTACCATAAATTAAAATCTACCCTATGATTTTATATTAAGGGTGGTAATCCAGCAATTTATTTTGGTAAACTATATACTCTCCGTATGATAATATTCGTGACGATATATTAATATCCTAGTCGTTTTATTTGAAATTGATTTTTTTCCACCACTACCATTTTAATGATCTCTGATAAACGTTCAATGTCATATCTCTCTTTTATCATTCTTTTATGCATTGTATTCATCATAGTACTCGTGTTGGCTTCAAAATATTATAATATATTATTATATGTAAGAGACGTTACAAAAACAATTATTTTGAAAGAAGCCATTTAATATTTTCAGAATGTATTTGATTTAAAATTGAAATTAGTAAAATAAAGGCAATAGATTTAAATATACCCGACCAAATCTCATTTCTATTAAAACTATTTTAATGTATTATATTTTAAGATGTCTTATGAATAATAAATAAATTTAGATAAACGTTTAAATTTTACTACGAGTTTAGTAGCTTGTTTGAGACTCTTATGACCTGAATTTTAATTGTCTCTCTACAGGCTTCCTTTAAAACTTTTACAACATAATTATTTGATAAATATTATAATAATTTTTAATGAATATGTATAATTTTAACATAATTTATGGTTTTTTGATTTCATATCATAAATATATAATATTAAAATGAGGAAAATATTTTATTAAGTACTAATACAGTCTTTTTCATAATTAATTTCACGACTAACACTGATTTTATCTCTTACATGATTTTCAACTAGTTTTACAGAAAAAAATCGTCCATAAATTTATTTTAATGTGTACATATATTTGAAAGTAGTATTAAATGTGTATTATAATCTTCTTTAATATTCATATGGTTTTTCACCAAGAATTAATAGTAGGTTATTTAAAATATATAAGTTGTTTTTTTATTTGCGAATATTTACTGACAAGTTATTTATTTTAAGCTATCAAGTTAACAAGTTTGTTGTTAATTAGATAAATAGTCGATGTATAATTTAACTGTGTTTTGCCTTATTATTGTTACGAAGAGTTGATTTATCGTCAAACTTGTAGATATAGCGAAAAGTTAAGGCTGCTGTAAAATTTATTTATTTAAAATGAACAATGAATGAGAGCGGTTAAAGTAAAATAACTTCGACAACATAATTTCATTACAATATTATTTTTGTTACGAAAATTTGGCTGTTTAAAATTTCTTGCATTCTTATATATTATTTCTTGTGCCGAGAAATTATAATCAAATATTTTGCTTTAAAAATCATTATCAAAATAAGTTAATATCGAGCGGTTAAAAATTTATTGGTGTGTATAAATTTTAATTAAATACTTTGTTGCTTAGTTTTTACTACGTTAACGTAATTTCGACCGAGGCCATATTTTGAGGCATTCGAAAAATGTGCGGAATCATGCAAAATGTCAGTAGCTGTAAAACTCATTAATTATTTAGATTGTAGAAATGTGTTAGTTTCTAGGCTTGACCACTAGTATTAGACGTAAAATAATTTAAATTAATGATTTTTTAATTCAATATAAACCAGTTTGATGTAAATAATTAAACCTATTTGTTATAAGTGCTTTATATATACGTAGGTAATATTTAACTATATATATATTAGTATTATTAAATGTGACGCTTTGATCCATTCAGGTCGATGGCTAACTTCATAACCTCCCTTCAGTCTTAATTGTTTCTGTCTCAGTCATTCACACTCATTTTTTTTTAAATATTTAGTTACATTACATATTCGTTCATCTCATTCTAAGAGTTGAGTGCTTACTGGTGTTTCTTCAAAATTTAACTATATTTAAAACAGTGGAAATCAATTACTTTAAAGAATAATCAGTTTATGTAAATTAATATTCTGATCCTGATAAAATACAACGATATTTTATACATATTTTTCTTTTTTAACGCAAAAAAATAATGTTTAATTAATCGGTATAATTTATCTGATAATACACTACTTTTAATAAATGTTAAAAAAGATATCAGATTTTTTACAAAAAATATATTTTTTTAAATTATCTGTGTTATATTTGACAAATTTATTGAATGTTTATAATATCAATATACTGTATGCCTAATTTGACCATACATGTACTGTCAGTATATAAGCATAATATCTGAAATCTGCTTCTATGACATCAAACACATTGATAACATAACAATAAAAATATATCCTATTTTCTACTTTCATAATGAACAACTTTTATGTATAGCTCATAACAAAATAACAGTATATATTTTTATTTATTCAACATCAATGAAAGTAGTTAAAATTACTAAAATATACATTAATCTCTCAAATAAATAAACTTTTATATTTGTACTCTATATACCTTTTTATGTAATAAGAGTAAGTAAAGCGCTTAAGTAACTAAATAATATTTTCTTAGATATTTTTAGAAAGAGTTTTCAGAATAAAAATAAAAACAGGTTTGTTATTAAAACATAAGATCAGAGACATATTTATCAAAATTAAATTCTGTCTATATTATTCAAAGTTTTGTTAACCGCCTTCTGCATACTTATTTTTCACATACGTCAACTAAAAGAAACACTTGCATGCTCACATTTTGTATAGATAGAAATATTACTTCACATCATATTTTAAAGTGGCAGATACTCAACCGATAGCTCAACAAAACCCTGCCATACATATTGAGAAAATACAAAAAAAAGCTTGAGGGAATCGCGCCTTAAAAGTACCTTTCACGTTGTCAAGTTTTTCTTTTATTATAAGTTGATATTTCGATCAATGCAACCTTTTTTTGTAAAAAATAGGCTTTTTAAATACTTATACTTACCAAAAATCAAATAAATCAAACGCATTGTAAAGGTTTCATAAAATTTCGCATGATATATTTGAAAGTGTAGATGGTTGAGTTTTGAAAATAACTTTAAGGAAATTTTGCTAACGTGCATGCAACGTCGTGCTCTGAATTCTGACATATTGTTTTACATTCAAATAAATATGCATTTATATTTTAATTTTTATTTCATATTTGTATATAGTATTTTATTTTAATCTTTAATCTTGTACATTAGTATTTGGATTTTGAATTATTTTCTTGGATAGTGACTTACGTGCAGTGCAGTTATATATTTGTCAAAAATCTTTACATATTTTTCTTGTCAATATAACTTTTTCACATAAATTAATACTTATATATATATATATATATAGTTGACCTACATTATTCTTTTTACGTATTGTATATATACTCTAAATAAATATGTTAAAATTGCTACTGCCTTTTAATTCATATCAAATATATGCAACAATTGATTTCTATTTTTTTATAGATTCATATAATTATTGGATTATATCAAATATATTTCGATTGAATCTGCAGCAAATCTTACTTATATTTTTAATTTACCTCTAAATCAAATAAATTGTATTTTAAAATGAACATCTTATTTTCAAATGAAATATAAAAATAGTATAAGAATCTTAGTATATTGCTCATTTTAAAAACTTTGTTATCTTCGAGTATATAGTATTGCGGAAATATTAGTAAAACCGTATTTTTAACACCGTACACAACTACATAATTTTAATAATAAAAGTATGTTTTTCTCATACAACAAAATGATCAATATTAATTACCCATACAGTCGTATTTAGGTTAGAGTTTTATTTTTAATTTCAATAAATATTTGCCTTTTGAGTGAAAACTTCACTAAGACATTTTTGTTCGTTGTAAATATTTCATATCTCATCTTCAAGTTTTATACTTTTACTTATAATATGTTTTGAATATTTTATAAGATCATCATATTAACAATTTACCTACTGCAGTTGCTAAATACTTATTATATAAATTATTATTTATAATATTAATATTAGATTCTATATAATAATATTCATTATATAAAATCTAATGATAATAAAAATCACATTGAACATAGAAAGTTTTTTTTTTGGGTAAAATTCTTTAAATGTTTGAATATAATAATATGAACTACTATTAAAACAATCTCTTGTATAAAAAATAAATTAACCAGTTGAATATTTTTAATAATTATATTATATATTCTATTATACTTGAAGTAATACAAAATTTTACCTAGGTTTAAATTCTTTATTCATATATGATTTCAAATAATTTATAAGACAAAGAATTAAAATTTAATATTATATTAGATATAAAATAAAAATCAACAATCCATTAAGTAGTATTGTGATAAGTTTTTGTAGCATTTTTTGCTAATCATACAATACAAAGTAAAACTATTACAAGAGTTTTTTTAAAGAACAATGGAATTTCAAATAGAGCTTACCCATATGAAAGACATTTAAACAAACCTAAACTCTGTCGTTGTAACGCTGTAGTTTGCATGGAAAGGTCAAAATATACGCGTATTGAATGGCAAACATAACCCTTCATTAAAAGTTTTGGGTTTGAATTCAAACCGTGAATATATTATAAAGCCAGTTATTTGAATAAACAATGGCGAAAATGTAATAAATTCTAACATATTTCTCAACATTTAATTTTAATTTTCTTCTATTTAACTAACCATTGTGAGATGTAATAAAAGAACTTTTAACGACAAATTACCATTCAAAGCTACCATGTCTCAAAAATTATGTTTTATTGCTGCTGATATGACGCTATAATTTATTTAGACTCGTGGTTTTTGCGTTTCCACTTATGTTTATCTGGTCATTTACACTTTGTTTTTCTGCATTTTTTCTAATTTTATCTTTAATTGTCATGAGTCGGATACCTTCTAGATTTTCTTGGAAAAACTTTTTTGAACGCTTTGGATTGATCACAGCAAATAACTCAATCTACCTACTTGAGACTCTTAGCCTTTGAAACATTATTTATATTGGAAGTAATAAACCTAGTTTGAAAAAAAAAACTTGTTTATTATTAGCATAATTAAGTTTATAAACGTAAATAAAATAACAGTACATCAAATATATGTGTCAATATTTATACCATCTTACTTTTTCCTTTACCGTGTAAAGGGACAAATAACTAATTATTCTAAAAGTCGTACATTTTAAGGGATCAATAATCTTCTTTTTTAGATTGAAAAGAGCATTGACTTTTTTCTAGGTTATGTTTTTGTTATTCCATTTATTTGTATCTATCACAATAGCTTCACAACACAATGAGACTTTTTTCTTTGTTTAATATTTTGGTTTACTATGTAGAAAGTAAATTCAATTATACATAAGTATGTATATTAATTCAATAATCAATTTTTTCAAATTGAGACCATTACTAAATAATTTTGCAACTGACAAATTCTTTTTGAAAATATAAGTCTGCTGATAAATAACCTGCACGGTAGTTTTTTTTTAAATATTTTATTTTATTTTCTGTTCCTCGTTTAAAAAAAACACACTCAAATGTAATGTAGCGATAAATAGTTTTATATTTATTTACTGTGGTTTACTCGCAGTGTAATTATGTTATATCAGGGTGCGGCGCGGGAACTTCCCTATTTAAATTGCGCGCCACACAGCAGCTGTTAGTTCCCTAAGAGTGGGGATAGGTGCATTTGAAAGGGCCTAGCTTAATGTTTTTTGAACGGTTAGTTTATTAATCACTATGCAATGGACGAGCAAGGAGTGCGCGTTTGCCGGGGCGACGTATTTTTGTAACCTCAATTCAATTATTGCAACTCAGCAAGCGATCAGAAAAGAATTTAAAATTGGTCCTAAAGGTCCTGTTCCTGATCGTAAATCGATTGCTCAATGAGTGGAGACTGAGAGATGAATACCGGTAGTGTATCTAAAAAAAGCCAGGACCTTCAAAAACAATCAGGACTCTGGAAAATGTCGAGACAGTACGGAAGGTGGTTTTGAAATCCCCTAAGCAATCTGCGCGTAAACATGCGGCTACTCTTCGACTTTTTGATCGTAAACTGAGACAAATTCTTCATAAAGATTTGAAATTTCATCCATACAAGCTAACGGTGGTGCAAAAACTTAATCCAGGCATTTTTTTTACACAAAAACTGGCGTGTGAAACGTTAGTTGAAAATTTGCCTAATGATGCCGTAGTGTTTTTCAGCGACAAAGCACATTTTCATCTGTCAGGATGCGTGAACAAACAAAACATGCAATATTGGAGTGGAACAAACCCTCGAGAACTTCCTGAACGATCTCTTCATGCAGAACGTGTGACTGTTTGGTGCGCGTTATCCAGAATCGGCATTATTGGAC
>JAPMAE010000328.1:15585-28047 GCA_036584705.1 Rhyacophila sp. 25_7 | reverse complement strand
TAAATAAATAAATAAATGAAAACGCTCCTAAACAAAGCATATGGATTTTTACAATGTGAAGTTTGTTTTGACGATTTTTTTATGAGTAATAATTTTAGTTATTAGCTCAACCAATGTCGTCCATGTCCTGGTTTCAAATGCAATATTGATATATATATTGAAAAATGGGTACACATTTGATGGACAATCCAATTAAAATAAGAAATATAAGATATATCGTCGTTATATTAACAAAAAGGGTTAAGTCAAAAAATGGCCATTTTGATTTAATAATGCAGTTTGGTTAAATTTTCGTATGCTTTATCATCTGGTAAAACAAGTTTATCCATATTCCTTGTACTTTTTCTGTAATATTAAAGTGTTCTTACTTGTTAAGTTAAAGTTTCAGTTGCCCTGACGTATTTTCGTTAAATGTATGTAAGAGAATCGAACTTAGATTTTTTTTCTAAAAATAGTCTTTTTTTGACTTAGTACCTTCTGCCAGTATATAAACGATATATATCTTACAGGAAAAGTGTTTGAAAGTCAGCTTAGAAGAGCTAGCGGAGCGAATTGACGAATTTGATGACGTTAATGCCATACTCCACGATAAGTGTGAACGAGCTTTATAAAATTTCGGAGACATCTCCAACAGTGTGTTACTGCTAATGGACGACATCTTAAGGATATTATTTTTTAAACTAAAATGTCAACAAGACTTACCGTCCCAGTTGCCCAAAGATATTATCATTATTAATGTAAGAGACTTAAACTTAAAAAACCAAATTTCTCAAAACATGTATTTTTTACTTAACACCTTCTGCTAGTATACTGACAATATATGAGATAAGATAATATATAACTTCTATAACTTGTCCAAAAGGAAACTATACTAGTTAAGTTGAGCATAAATCAAGTTATTTATATAGAGACCGTTTATTAGTTTGTGTTTGAATTAAGTTTAGATAATCGAGATTGAGAACCTCATGCTTAGTTAAGTGCCAATGCTTTGATTAATATTGCGATGAGGCGAGTATGCTACACTGTGCAATATCATGCGGCGCAAATCACCGAATTCTAGATTTGTGTGTTTAATTTAAACCACTGTTCCATGCGCTTAACATAGTTATACTCTTGAATTACTTACAAAATTTTACATTTATATTTAGTATTTGAGACAACTGAATATTTTAAACGATACATAAAGGATTCACAATAACAATAACAAAATAATTACATAATATTGTTTCTGTATTTTGGTCGACAATTAATCACAACATTTTACTTGACTTATATGTATAATTTAAAAAAAATACTGATTATATGAGGGGGTGGTGTAGAAAGTTGGTAACCCACACTGAGGTAGAATTACATTTTATTCGATTTTTAGCTTATTTTTTAACCATTTTACACTTTCTCATTGAATTTTTTTTTAATCCAAATCTGGCTAAAAGTAATCTTGGTAACCTTACTTTTTCAGTATATTTTTAAAAAGGGAAGAACCTTTCATCTGCGATTATTAGAGAATTGTCTGATTGTGGGTTACCAACTTTTTACATCACACCCCTCATTTAATCAAATAATTCAATACGACCTGATATGTCATCTTCTAGATGAACTGATGATATTAAATTGAATACTTTGTTGACGTTTTTTTAAAAACAGTATTTTATGATTTTTTTCAAATTAAAAATCATTTTGAAATAAAAACGCAGTGTTTATGGTTATTTTACTATTTTTTTTTTACATTTTCAAAGGGTTGTTCATTCTCCAGTACCGTTAAATTGAAAATATTGTAATGATATTGGCTATAAATATTTTGTTGTGTTAAAACTAAAATATAAAATACTGCATAATTATTTCAATAAAAAGACTTTTCTTTATAAATTTGCGGTAGATACAATTAAATATAATAATTTTCTGATTCATTCAGATTAAATGCAATTGATTCCAATATTCTTTGTGTTTTTAAATGAAAACATGTTTTTAAACATTTTAACTATTTTAAACTTTTTAAAATGCAATAATATTCAATAATTTTGGAAAAATATGTTACAAATATCATATTCTCTAGAAAATATTATATTTTTCACGTAAAAATTTTATGTGATAATAATGAGCTAAGGCTGCAATTCACTTAAAAATACTGCTAATCGACAGCTATCTACCAACCTTTTCTATGTACAATGTTTCTTTTTCTGTTAGTTATATTCATTATGTCTGCATTACTTTTGTTGATTCATATCTTCCACATATTATCCAAGCCATGCAGCTATTTAGTTTTCTAAAAGTAATTATTGCAGAGTTTGGGATCCATCCACTAGACTCATATTTGTATACTTAAACTACAATAGTAATAATCCTTACTAAAAATAGTTAACTATTTAATATTTACATAACGTAAATTCATATATAATTTCTATTCTTTACAACACTCCCATACATTACTCGAATACTTGAAGTTATATATAGTGTGAATTCAGCGTATTCGTCAAATCGTTGCAGAGAAAACTATCACCGGTATTTTTCTTTTTATTCCCTAGGGGATTTTCCTGCGTGTATTTGGCGATAGAAACACATATTTCTCGCAAACCCAAATTTTCCTTTGCTCCTTTTGCACAACACGTAATCAACGCAAAATAAAACAACCGTGGAAATACTACCATTCATCCGTTATTTGTAAGGTCTATACCAGATATAAAAAATCATATCGCATTTATATATATAAAAAATATCCATTTGTAATTTATAAGAGTTCTTTTTTGTTATTTCTATGCATCATGTGATAATAATACTAATGAGATAAAAATAACTTCCTAAAGAAATTTGATATCCATATATGTTGTATATGGTTTCGGAAAATTCACCGATAACAATTCATCGACTGAAAAGTTCGCCGTGCCGTAATTCGTATTACTATAAACTAAGCTGTCGCTCATGTGGTGTTACCATACCTTAAAACAATGCCACATATTTAAATTGTTGTAATATATAAGACATTTATATCTTTTAATATGCTATATATTATAATAACAGCAAATTATTTAATAATAATACTCGATAGCGCAATAGTTGTCAGTTGTTTTATCTGTACTTTAAAACAAATCATAATTACTAATTTTTAATTATATAATGCAGGAAGCTCTAGAGCACGGGGGGCAAACCTTTTGGCTATTGAGTCACATTGCGGTTGAAAATATAACCACGGGCCGTATTAAAAAAAATAAAAGCAATATTTTAACCCAAACCGCGTATTTATTGTGTAATTGAAAGAAAAATGAATATTTTACAGGATACGATCACAAAACTAACTGAGAATGTTGTTTTTTATTATACATATGTATTTTTTTAAATAAAAGTAATATATAAAGTGGTTCGCGGACCGGATAAAATTTTAGCATGGGCCGGATCCGATCCGCGAGCCCCCATCTGCTCTAGAACATAAATATTTATATTATTCTATCTCTTTCTACATCAAATATATTTTTATTAATGATGATTACATTATTATTGTCATTATCATAAAAGAAATAGCTGAGTTTGTAAATAAATATTATCATGACATTCCGGTGATATTCGTCTGATCGTGTTTAACTAAAGCACTAATATAAACTGCTGCTCTCTGTCGATTATTATAGCATGAACAGCAATCAATTTTAGTTTTGTCTTGCAACTACCATACTATAGTTTACACAGTTGTCACATATGAATGATAGCATTGATTATATTTATACAGTTTTCAGATGAAATAACATAGTTTTATATTTTTTTTACAAAACATATTTAAATAATCAAGACAAGTTTCGCTGATTGCGCCATTTTAAACTCATGAAATGAGTGCATGTTTCATTAATACATTTTTTCTCAATAATGACCATTATTTTTTTTGCCACATCAGCTCCGGAACTGCGCATATGAATCTCTCTAATACAAAGATTTTTTTTCTTATAATTGACAATTTTAATTTTCAATTATTAAATTTTAAAATCTGGTCAATTGAATTTCCCTGTTTGAAATGCACACAAAAAAAGACTATTTGATTTTCTACAGCTGCTGTAGAATTTATCCGACGCCTCTCAGTTCGTCAATCGAATGCGCTATCTACTCACATACGAAGACGAAAATAATTTTAGGAAGGTGTAATACAAAAATTATATATACAGAGAAAAACGTTAATAACGAGTAGTTTTAACTTCTGAATATATAAATATAAGTCATTGATAGTAATTTAGAATAAAGTGAACATGAACGACTAAAGTTATAATGTGAAAAGTGAATATAAAATAAAAAAAATTCATGCTCTTAATATTTTTTGTGCCAGACATGATGTTACAACTCACCAAACTTTGAATTAAAAAAAAAAAAATGAACCTTAAAATATCTTTTAAAAAATATCGAATGTTTTTTTGTCATGATTTTGTTTAATGTTCATATTATAATCGTATTCATATTCATTATTTCTATTATTGTGTATTTAAAATCATCCAAAATTATGCAAGTTAACTCGTTACTGGCACATAATCGGTTAAACTGTTAAACAATAAAAAAATCAATATTTAGAAAGCAAGTGCAAATATATATGTGTCAAAATCATCTTTGATATTTATGTTGCTCATGATTTAATTTTACTTCAATTTTTTCCACTAAAAATTGCAAACCAAAAAATTTAATAATACTTTTGCTTATTAGTCATAGCTTAGAGTTATTTTTTTCAATGTAACATTTACAAAGTAGCTATACTTATCTCAGATCAAAGTACTATTATTATCCAAAGTTTAACATAC
This sequence comes from Rhyacophila sp. 25_7, assembly GCA_036584705.1. Lineage (NCBI taxonomy): Eukaryota > Metazoa > Arthropoda > Insecta > Trichoptera > Rhyacophilidae > Rhyacophila > Rhyacophila sp. 25_7. Next base: position 23,284 of record JAPMAE010000328.1, on the reverse strand, counting down.
TTCAAATGCCATTAGGTAGTTACTCGGGTATACTTGAGTAATCGACGCCATTCCTTTATGAAACACTGAGTTTCCACCACCACGCAGGCTCGCTTTTGCATTGAATTCCATTTCTGCTTCGATAGTCTCTCCTTGATCAGTCAAGTGCTTTGATATTGATGCTCTTCAATAATTATCATACTCATGCATAGACCGTGAAATAAATTTTCTAAGTATTATATACATTTACTAGTACATATATAATTTCATTTTATGTAGCATTCAATAGCTAATAAAACTAATTTGTTTTTATTTTATCAACATTTTCTAAGAAAGTGCATCAATTGCTAGAAAATACTTTCAAGTCGGACTTTTTTTATTATTATTGATGCAAATATATAAAAAACTTTCATAAAATAAACATACGTATTGAACTATTATATATATTTTTAAATGAATTATATTTCTATATTTCAATAAATCCAAATATAACTCATTATCGTTAAGAGAATATTATACATTATAGAAATAACATTTTAGAAACCATGAAATTGTTATTAATTGCTTGAGTGAACCTGATGAAAATGATAACTTGGCAGTTGGCATATCAACTTATACGCAAGCTTGTCCTTTCTGAAATGTGACAATGCTTGAGAATTGTGATAGCACTTGTATAATATTATTTATGGTTAGATCGTGTCTTTATTTGAAACAATAAAATACTTTTAATGATTTGAAATATTATATTAATTGACGGGTATGGCATTTTGGCATTTGTCACAAATTTCTTGAAGCACGATAAGTGTACTTTGGAAATACACTCCTCAATTATTGTATATAGTTAACTTTCGATTCGCATTAATCGGATTGTAAATTAATACCAGTAGAAAAAAATAATTTGGATTTTAAATAGTATTTCCTCATCAACTCTATAATGCTGGGTAAATATTAAAAATCATTGATGAAATAGTAAACAAAATTCCGGATATTCCCAGTTTATACCGTGCTTGAAAGTGCTAAAAACGTATATAATTCGGTGATTTTTAAAATACTCGCAGTTTAATTACACAATTTTTAACCGACAAGTAAGTGATTTAATATAAACTTTATAAGTTCTCGTTTCATTGAATTTTTATATGATTCAAATGAAACTTCAATTAATTACTAATTAAATAAAGAAAGTTTTATTTTATTTGTAAAATCTCAACAACAATATATCGGTTGTAAAACTCTGATGTACTCGTAATTAAGCATTTTATTCATTCACCGAGATTGTTTTTAAATCATTTATATCGTTTCAATTTTTAAATGCTTAAAAGTTATACGTATGATTTTATAATTATCTGATTCTGACTATTACAGTTTTGTAAGCCATTATTTACGCCCATTCAATGGTCACAAAAACGAGTGCAGCAAATTTTATAGGTATCATGAATAACCAATTTTGTCAGCTAAATTGTTAATATTTTGTGACATTATTTTAAAATTTACTGTTATTGAACTTGTCGTTTGAATTAATCGCTACCAATTTAGATAGTCAACAAATATGTTTTTTTTTTTCTATACGATTACATGGTTTTGAAAAAAATACTCTTGATATTTATACGTAAGGTCATCCACAAACCACATAACACTCTTGAGGGTGAGCGAGGTGTGGCCACCAACGTTTACATGGCGTTATAAAGGGATTTACGTGCAAAACATTTTTGTACGTAAAGTCTTATTTGTTATATAGTACCGTTTTGTGTTTCTGATATTAAACTACGAATTTTCACATGAGTCTTTGTAAAAAAATAATTTATATTTGTGTTAAATTTACTATTGTTGTAGTTTCAACTTATTTGCTTTGCTTTGATAATACAAACTATTTTTTTCATAAAAATACTCTTGGGTACTTGCATAAATAAATTTAATTGTAGTGATGAATACATCTTCATGTATGATAATTGCATTCTTGATACAGCTGGACTGTGAAGTTGAATATGATGAAAACATCATATGTTTTACTTATAAAGTTATAAAAATATTACCATATAATCTTTTAATTAGTAGTGATACATGCTTCTCGTATTTGTCTGCTAAAGGTCAGTTAACCATACTATTTATTTTTTAAGTTATATAATAATATTTTCGAAATGTTACTTATTTTAGTTTTTTACGTAAATAATTTATGGTATATAAAAATCAAAGAATATTCTGCCAAGTGACCTCATAATATATAAAATATTTCCACATACAATATTTAATATAACATTTGTAACATTTATAAGATTTGTTTGTTAATCTCATTCCCACTTGTATACCTAACTTTGTTGATAAATAACGAAAAAATTGATGTTATAAATATATTGAATAATTAATAAAAATCATACATAGTTTTAATATAATTTAATCCGCCATCATAGGTATGTGAATAACAATGACACGCCGAACTGTCAAAAATAAAGCACGATTTGAATAAATTCGATACTAGGATATGGATCAAATATATTGAGATAATAATTGACAATTATTACTCACAAAAAAGCAGAAAAATTAAATCAATATAAAAATAATGAATATGTTTTATAATACGATAACATCTTAAAGTATTAGCGTTTACTAAATATACGTTTATAAATAATTGTGGCGCCATTTTCATAATAGCGCCAGTATCCGCCATTTAATTTAATCGTTGAGGAAGAAGTTCACTAAAAGAGTTCGAAAAAAGAATAATGTGGATGTTGTCGAAACCAATCACTGCATCAAATGAACCGTTAATTAGAAAATTGTGATGCGAGCGCCATAACGGTCGGTGGTAGCAACAAGTTCTTATGACGACAATTTTTATCGACTGGGAATATTTCAGTGAACTATCACGCCTGTCTTGTTTATTAGCACATTTTATATTTTTACAATTGGTAACATTGTTGTCAGTGAAATATATTTTGCATTCTACAATAACAATTAATATTCTTAATTGCTACCGATAGTTTAAATATATATTTAGTTTATTTCAATTTTCGTGAAAATATTAATATAACCCATTTATAAAAAAAGCCTATTTTAAAAATCTGCTACCTGTAAAAAATAATATGACCACAGTTTATGTTTTACAGACAGCGCATCTGCATATAAATTTATGAGTGACGAATTCAAATCATATATATTTAATAAATCAGGAGTCGTCTATAAGCCACGTAATGTTCTTGAGAGGGGGAAGGGTTGTTTTAGTTTTTATTGTTACGTAACACTTTTCCCTCTCAAAAAATGGATTGAAAATTTCATTGTAAATTTCATTCATATTTAATGTGGAAAGTTACCTAACCTTTGAAAGTGGGAGAGGGGGTCAAACTAAATGTCTACATGGTGTTAAACGGAAGGGGGGGGGGGGTAAAGAAACATAAGAAGAAATATTACGTGGTTTATGGGCGAAATCTTATTGAAACGAGAACATCTAATTTGCTGATAATACAAAGTGATTATTTTATAACTATATTTACATTATTATGATATACGAGTATACTCTATTATGAAAAAAAATTGGTGACAATTACGACGTAAAATGTTTTAACTAATAATTTTGCCATTGATATAAAAATATAATAATAATAACGTTGCTTTAAAAAAATGTTATTATTTAAATACGATAGCTTTGCGAAAATATTTAATTATAATAAAATTAATTTGTTTAAGGAATCATATTTGAAAATTATTTATGCTTCAACTTGAAACAATTAGTATGTTACACTATGAAAATTCGTATTTGTAGCCAGCTTTTTAATCATATATTAAACTCACGAGTATATTCATACATTGGTTTCAAATATACATGAAACAATACTTGTAATTTTTGTCAGTTACAAGACTCAAATTATAAAAGCACTGATGCACTCACCGATAATAAATAATATTTAATCAATGTATTTTTTACTTTGTAATTATTTTTGAATAATATGTTTGATGACTTTATTATATATATATATCAGCTGATTATATACAACGTTTTACTTTTAAGTAAAGTTTCTAATTAACGTGTAACGTGTGTTCTTAATACTCAAAAGTTTATATAATATATAATAGAGAAAACTTCTGTAAAAAGTCAATACAAAATATTATATTCATAAATAATGTGTAAAATATAATATAATGCAATAATTATTAAAATTTTATGTTAGAACCATATTGCAATTTTTATTACTTTTTCTATTCAATATAAGAAACGTACAACTTCAAAGTCGTTAAAAAGCTAAACAATGTTCTAACTATGCTATAAAAATTAAGAAGGATGAAGCGTAATTATCTCACCCCCTTGCTTCCACTTTGGAGGGTGCATAAATGAACTGAAGCTATGCGATAAAAGGCTTGAAAATATTTTTTACTTCCCTTAGTTATTAGTTTAAGTAGCGAGTATTTGTAAAATTATCTGTGAAAAGTTTGCTGCAAAAAGTTTTTATTTGAAATATTAGACGAAGCAGAAAATAAGAGTTTTTTTACTGATGTTCTACTTATGCGCTTTGTCCCTGGAGGTTCTAACAAAATCATGCATGCAAAGCTTTTTATAGCCTATGCATGAGCTGCCTTTTTCATGTTTTGTGAAAACAGAAAGTTTTTTATGAAGTATTGTTGTAAAATTCATCAAAAGCTACAATACAACATGCTGATGTGGAGGATTTACAGTATATATTATTGGAGAGTATTTTGTTATTTTGCATTGTTTCTACTAAAAATATACTCTAGTAAAAATCATTAAACAAGCAAATCCCATATAAAAATCGATTAATCTCTAATAAAATTTTGACACAAATAAAATACGATGTCATTTTTTATATTTATTTTCTTTTAAAATAAATACAATTCGCTGGCTTTTAAAAAGGCATAAAATCATTTACTATTTATGAAACACTTTCTTTTGAATAAGTCGATATTATTAACTGTGAAAAATCAATGCCAATTTACCACTTGTCGTATATAATTCGTAGGCAAACAATGTACTAATATGTAGTATTTTAAATAAATAAGAATACTACCAATGAAATAACTACAAAATGGTTAGTCGATGACTTGTGATATTCCTTATCCTGCATTTGAGACCCAAAGGCCCCTGTTTCATAATATTTACGTGTAGTGTCTCTTATGTGAGTTAGTCCATGGAATCGCCTCCCTCTCTTACTAATTGACTGCTATCACATCTATCTCTGATTTTTTCAGGTTTTTGTGAAATATATAAAGGGTGTAAATAAATTAATGAATTATTGTTCGTGTTGCAAATGACTTCACTATTTAAGTACATAGAAACCAACATCTCCAAAAAAAAAGTTAACCCTGGAGCTAGCAAGCAGACTAAAGAGAGGAAATGGTGCATTATTTGCGCTGAAGAGTCCATTCAGGTCAAAATACTATCATAGAAAACCAAATTTCTCGTTTATATTGTGACTCTAAAACCTATAGTTATGTATGGACGTGAAACTTGGAGCCTGACAAACAAGAAAAGGCAATGCAAGTATTTGAAAATAAAATACTCCGAAGAATACTTTGGCCAGTTAAAGAAAACCAAGGATTTCGCATCCGCACAAATGCTGAGCTCTGCGAACAATTTAGCCCTAATATGTGAAATGTCTTGAGGGCAAGGCGACTCAAATGGGTGGGTCATGTTATAAGGTGCGATGAATTAACAAATCTCAAGAAGGTATTTGAAGGAACTCCACCAGGTATTCGACCTATTGGGCGCCATAGAATGAGATGAGCAGAAAATGTATCCAGAGATTCAAAAATGCTTCGTGTGAATGACTGGATAGAGAGAATTAGAGACAGAGAGGCCTGGATGGAGGTTGTGCAATCGGTCATGGACTTGAATGGATCGTAGCGCCAATTTATTAGTACTATTATTATCATTGCAAATCAATGAATAAAACATTTGAATTTTTATTTATAGACAGTTTATTATAGAATTAAGTTTGTGTTTTATAAAAGATTTGTATATTTACTTCCATTATCAGTATAATATCATAAAAAACAAAGCTAAACAAAACGTTTTCTAGCTTGAAATTAATGCGGATATGCTTAAATCAATTACTTAAATAATTAATTGTTTACGGACTGTGTGCCAATACAGTTTGTATTTATAACTGTATAAGTTATATTATTATGCAATCATAAATATAAGTAAAATTTTTCTGTACATATCTTGTAACAAGGATTTCTTTAAATACAAAAAAAATCTAGTCCACATTGTTTTGTATCAAGCGATTTCCACATCATATTTTTTTGTGAAAAATGCCACACAAAAGACAATTACATACTATTCTATTGAATATTTGAACAATACAATAGTCATTTCGTAATGGCTTATGTGATTTATAAGTAAGTTTATTTTTACTCGAAAGATTATTTAGTAATAATAAATAACCAAAACAATTGTTAGTGTTTTACTTTCAGTTGATATAATTTATTCACTCACATTATTACAACTCAAATATAACCACTGTTAGTCAATCAACTAGTAAATTTTCATTCAACCAATATTATTTTACTATTTACGTAAACGTTTTATACTCGATTCACTGTTTATCTTTAAATCGTCTGCTTGAATTTATTCTAATACAATTAATTAATTAATAAATAATTAATTAAGTAATTATTTTCATGTTATAATTTTTCTTACAAATTACTAAACAACCTTTTTTCTTTGTGCTTGAGTTTACTCATAATTCATTGCGTAAATATTTATATATATAAGTATTAAAAATAATAACTATCAAATGTTGGCGATAAATTTGCATTGTTGTATTATACTGTGGATTTTCTGATTGAACATTATATATCCGATACGAATTTAGATGCATAGATGCAGACTAAGAGTAAATATTTGTTATTTATTCTAGAAAAAATAACAATACATTTAATATGTATTATTCTTTGCTAGATTAATAATAACACAGTTTTTGTACATTTTTGTTTCATTCCATCTGGTAGATAGGGTCTTTGAGAAAGGAAATGGAAGAGGTGGAAAATATACGAGTATATGCAAAAATTTATCTGTGTAAAATATGTGTATATTTCAGTACCGGTTTCGTCTTTAACACTATTTCCAACCGAGAAAACATTTTTAACACATATATTTCTGGTAAAAATGTTAGAAATAGAGGATATATATGTATCTGGGAGGTAAACTACACCACGTCAATTTTATAAAAAGGAGATACCGACCGAATGAAGTAAAACATGCAAGACTTTCCAGTGATTCCAGTGATATTTAATTATGTTGTATAATTACTAGAAAAAAATATAAAGAAAGGAATATAACACAATATTATATATTATCCGAGAGAAACAATACCAAAACAACTTTGAACAGCCATAGATAAAAGGTTCCATTTTTTATATAATCTGGTTTCTCTCCCAGGTAGAGATACGATTATATATATATATTAAAATGTATTCTGCAAATATTTTAAATTCAAAATATTTTTTGGAAATGTTAATATGGCTTTCATATTGAATAATATAAATCGTAAACCGCTATATTCTATGTTATACAATATGTGAGCAATATTTTCATTTTTAAATAAGAATCAATGTCACTTTCAATTTTACTGTAATTTCATATATCGGTAAATAAAAGAACGAAGCCTGAACCGAATAAATATTTTTTTTACACCCATTTTTTATATGCACTCAAGTAAAGTTATCTTAAAAATCGATGCCTTAATTTGTAGCTCTGCAAAACCGATTTCAACTT
>JAPMAE010000327.1:6335-17996 GCA_036584705.1 Rhyacophila sp. 25_7 | reverse complement strand
ATGCTTCATTTCGATGCAAATATGGTCAAAAAAATATTTATTTTCATATCTTTAAGTTATATACAACGTTTTTTTAAGTTATTCCCTGTCTATAAAAATAATATGTATATGGTAAAAATAAAATACCTCCTTGCATTATATAATATGTGATTCCATACATACACCATTACACTTTCGCTAATTAAGGGTACTGAAGAGTAAGTCGAATTTAGTGTTATTGTACTCTTATATGATATAATTTATGTTCTCTACTGTCAATTCTTAGTGGCAAACTATTTATATTACAATAATTATAAAAAAATTATCATTACTTCGACAAATATATTTTTTATAAATATTTTTATAAACATTTTCAAATGAAATTGTATTGTATAAAAACTATGCTATTCCTCCTATATAATGTTAATATAACTTCAAAAAAGTTTGAGAATCACTATTTATGAATGAACTTTTTTCACACTTGTTAAAATAAGGTAAAACCCAAAATGTTATTTCAGACACTATTGTTACATCAATTCTAATAATTATAATAAAACTTATTTATGACCATAAATAAAATACTTAATTGAATATTTTACAATAAGCTTTCTATGTGGCTTTTTTATTTCAAATATTTAGTAGGCATTTAAAATTACATTGTTGTGTAATTTTATTAGTTTATTATGAAATTAGGAATATTAAATTAATATTATAATGGTAAGCAGCATTTATCTTCACAATCAATCGATGTTTAACATCAAATTAAAAATAAAACAATCGTTAAATTTTAATATAATTAATGGGGGATCCAACATCATTTTCATGTTAATCAAATACATTGTAATTCTCCACAATCATTTTCAATGGAATTCGTTTATTAATACTACATATATTTAAACAGAAGGTTGTGAATTTAATTTATTTTATAATCCAATATCAACATAACTTATAGATGTTTCTTATTATTTTTCAACAGTATAATATGAACTCTATATTGTTTTAATACAGACAGCTCTTCTTTTCCAAAGATTTTGCAACGGTTGACACCGACCTAGCTTTGACCAGCTAGCTTGTTGACTATACTAACGTCCATTTTACGACTGCTGTTGACAACTTTGGTATAATCCATTTATTTTAACAAAAACAATATTTTTAAACAATATTGTAAATTAAAAAAAAAATATTATTATATCGTCGTCAACGGGAAAATACCTCGCATATAATCGAGTTAAATATGACATTGCATGGAACTTCAACTATTCTATTGGTTGAAAAATTCTCCGATGTACTCATATATACATAATTATCTCTAAAACTATCAAGCGTACATATTTTAGATATTTTTAAAAACCATTCATAACTTTCAAAAAGTAGTTTTTATTTCCTCCTGAGCATTTTCCCGTTGACCACAATATACTTTTATTGGAAAGTTATTGATTCGAAATAGTGTAATATGTATCATTCTAGATTGATTTTGCGTTCTGTATATATAATATATCTTATTTATCATGACACTTTCTTACAGTCTTAAAATATAATTGACTATAAATGTTGGACAATTTAGAATGATAAAAAATGATTATAAATAATTCTGCAAATGAGACAAAAATTATAGATGATTCATGTCCTTTCTTACCAAACTCCGATAGCTAACACATTTCAAAACTATAAATTAAAATTACACATATTCTCAGTTTATGCACTATTTCAATTAATTTTATAATGATTAACTGATCGATGCAATAGAATCACATTTTTGTACCAAAACAAGGTATTTGAAAATATAAAATTATAATTCAATAATCTTTGATTCCCATAAAAGATACTTACTGTCAATGCTAAATGGGATATCAGCCTTTTTAAATGTTCAACATCAAACGGGTTTTTCATTAAAATCTAGTACCATTATAATAAAAATGGTAGTGTCAGATCGTTGGCATTAGCATGACGTTAATGCAGGACGTTGGCATAAATCGTGTACAACTGTTTTCTCAATATCTTTTTTATTCATAATTTCGGACTCAGCAGGAACCGAAAATTGTCAACCATTTTATATAATATATATTTTTATAGAATATAATATTTCCAGTTATATAATATTAAATCTTGGTTGTTTATACCTATATGCAAAATTAGATGAATCAATAGTTTTTATGCACCGAAAAATAGTTGAAGAAACTTGTACCACTAAAATTAGAATAAAAAATATGTTAATAATCTAAAACATTCTACTTAACACATTATGCTCTCGTACAATTAATTTTTATTCATTTTAAATTCATCATTTTACTTCATTAGTTATTAATAATAGTTATTTGTAGATATAATTGTTATAGCAAAGTAACATATTATACATAAAAGATGGATGGTATTACAGTACTATTCTCAAAGAATACTACCTAAAACGAGTACTGCATTCTCCAGCAACATAATTCATTGAATATATTTTTAAAAGAATACACACACGTAGTGTTAGACGAGTTGATAACAAATCCGACTCACGAGCTGAGGGTCTAGTGTTCAAATTCCGTAGGTAGCAAAAATTACACAAGTTTTTTCATATGCATTTAAAACCTGGACATGCACCAATTTGCTTGAGTTAATAATGACTTATAACTAGTAAAAAATTTGTCAAAACAATCTTCACATTGTGAAGATTTATCTGTTTCGTTTCGGAGCAAATATGATTAAAAGAAATATTTTAAATAAATCTGCATCTGAGTATTTGTTTAGATTACACTATTAATCAATGTATTGTTGTTTTGTATCTTGTTTTGATTATTAGTTGCTATTATCATTATTACATAAATTTATTATTTGTACCGTGTCATTTTTTAAACGCATTAATTTGTAATGTTCATGACTTAAAACATATAAAAGAGTATTAATGCATTACTAAAAAATACTTGACACATTAATTACTTAAAGTTTTGTTTTGATTATATTTATAATGTTACTGGATTTGAAAGAAATCATAAAACGTAAAATAATTTCGCGTAACACATTAAAAATAACTTAAGGAAAAGCAGAGCTTTTATTTCAAGACGTAAATTTATTTAATTATATTATATTATATGAAGCACAAAGTTAAGGTTATTTGAACATTATTGCGAGATCAATAAATAATATTCAGTGGAAGTCATTCTGCCCACACCATTGTCCGACATCAAAATTTTTACATATATATATACTTGTATATGCAATAAATCTCGTGTATACATTGAATTTCCGTAATCAAACAATACAACGATACATGATATATCCAATGTCTTTTTTAATACATAAAAAATCACTCTGCTGGTGACGTCGCTTAGCTCAGTCTAAGCGTAACATACTCGAACGGGTCCATTTGACAATCACTTAGGTCATCTGGGCCCGGTAGACACCTACGATAAGGCTGTAATTTTCAATCTCTTTCAAAGTTCCGTCAAAGTATCATTTTACAAAATTAATTACTACAAGAAATTTTGGTACGATATATCGGTACATAATGAACATTTACATGCAAAAGGAATGCGTATAGCGATGACTGAATCCACAGGTGGTTGCTCGGAACTCGTGATAAATTAAATTTAAGAATAATTTTATTCAGAATTCCCACGAAAATTTTTGGCTACGAAGAATTTTTTTTTAATAGTTTTTTATTAACTCTCGGCCACACTTAGTATGATATCTACGATGGAGAATTATAGTCATCATCAACGAAGAATCTTTCATATTTCAGTTTTATTTTTTTTCTTTCTTATTAGTATTATACCGGTTCAAACTCTTTACAACAAATACCGAAGAAACAAAATTTCCAGTATAAAGTATATATTTTTCTGTCCCAAACAATCCTTCATACAGTATATATTTAGTATAACGACATTTTAGAACGAAGAATTTTCTCTGTTCCCACGAGCTTCGTTATGAAAAGATTTGACCTGTAATAATATTGCGTTATGATCCACTCAGGTCCATCGCTAAATACACAACCTTACTCTAAGTCTGTATGTCTTTAGTTTTCTCCCTCCGCTCATTCACAGTTCTGTATCACTAGTAATATTATCCGCTCTCCCTTTCTCGGGTGGCCTAGAGGCCAATTACTTATATCTTCGAGCTCTAATTGATCCCTTTTTGGCTTTCTCAATAGATTCTCTATATTTATGTTTAATTTTTAGCGGAGCTTCATTATTTATTTATTTTTTAATTTCCCAACATAATAATAATAATTAAAAGCGCAATTCAACAATAAAAAATACCTGTACAACAGTAGCTTATATTTCGTATTTTAGTTTAAAAAATATATGTATAAATGCAGTGCTACTCAAACTATTTTGGTAAGACAACCAGTATGTATTTTCAGTATTATTTAGGGATGATTTCATTTTTATGAAGGTAGTTAAAATAGCTTCACCAGTTTTCAAGCAATACCTTACGCGTATTTATACCTATATTTGATTTACAATTAATATGGAAAAGTTATCTGCTCTAGTGTATGAACTACTAATACTAAGTACATGTTACTTCGTTGCCCACGGACCAACATTTGAGAATGTCTGTATTAATCTACAATATGTATTATATTTTATAATACAGTAATGATCTAAATTACTGAATTTGATCATAAATTATAGTTTTTCGTATTTATGATATCGTAAACGATTGTATTATTGTGGCATATATTAATAACATGTATGATGATTTCGATTTATTTCTCTCTTTCTTTCACCGTTATCTCTTGACGGAGAAGACTTCCCACGCTTTACTTGCCATTAAATGTTTTTATGATGACTGAATGAAAGGTAACGAAAATCATTCAACACTTAAAGATTATTTATGATACTACAGACAGCTGTGTTCTGAACCCAGGTGTAAAAGTACTCATATATGCAGTGAAATAATGCTATAATGAAATCTACTGGATTACTTGCTTGCAACAAGTTTTGGACTCGATCTTGATACGTTTTAAAAAAAATAGGTTTTATTTTATCAGCATTTCAAATTGAGTCACTTTTCTTCGAAAATATTGTTTGGTTATTCTTTTTGTTCTGTCTAAATATGTAAAACTTAACAATTCAATCAATGCATATATGATTTAGTATTAGTTCTTATGGTTTATAAATTCAGTTATTATCATATTAAAATTATGGACAAAACTTAACATATTATTGACAGCAATGAATAGTATACCATATTTTTAATAGATTACATAATATTCATCTACCACGATTATTATTTTATTCTTATTATATATCATAATACGAGTTACTAACACAAAACATTTTATTATGCATAAAAAAAGCTTTCATAACCCATTCATATTTATTTATTGATTGTCTCAGTAATAATAGAGCCTTGCGCGATCATTACAAGTAAAAAATGAGCACTTTGAATGTTTTGTAGACATATCTATGAAAGTTGAGCTATTTAATAAAACGAAAATATCTTTAATATTCAATGATTTTTTCACAGTTGAGCGATAGTCTGAATATATTGAATGGTCCTAGTGCAAAATGACGTTTACAATGAAGTCAAGTGAAATAATAAAATATACTCGTACATATTACAAAATAATAGATAGGGGTGAGGAAGTAACAAGTTGTAATATTGCATATATTCATAGGATAGATATAACGTATAGACAGCCCCCACAAATCAGAAATTGTCATTTTTTTATTCGTGGAAGACAAAAACAAAATTTTTTCGTGATAAATTCATTCTTTATAGTGCCATGATACTAACGTTGGTAACTGATTACTTATTTTTTTCTGGGCTCAACTTTATTTTTATACGTACAATCCCGCAAAGACAAAATTAAAAAATGTACTTTTTTCTTAAATTGAGCATTTAGATTTTTTTTAAATTATGCTGGTAATGGTAAATTACTTTCAATATAATGGAGGCATGAGCAGTTTGGATTGTTACGAATTTTCAATATATTATGAAAATGTCTTAACAGGCGAAATCTAAATTCTATCTTTTTTAAAACTATGCTTTGTTGTAATAAGCGTAAAATTTGGTATTGATATTTTTATACACTATACTATACACTAAATAATAGTCGTTACATACGCCTAAAACTTTCAGGAGACTAAAAACCTTCTTACAGCAGGCTCCACAGTTTCAATAAAAGAGTAGAATTAACTAGAAATTATAACGATACTTTCTATATATATATATATAAATACATGTATTCGGTGAATTGTAGAAAATCAAAAGAATTTTAGGCATTCCATTGAAAATCATAGACAATATGGCTATGGTCGTAACTGTACAGTATCATGACACCTAAGTATATAATCCGTTCAACATAGACTCACTTTCCGATAATGAGTCATCAAATTTACGTGCATTATGATTTTAGTATGTGCACATGGAATAATCACGACTGAAACTAATTTGTGAATAGAAATATGACATTAAAGAATCCCACGACATAACTCCCACGTAATTAATACTTTGTCGGAGCGTGAAGTCACATTTTTTGCTAAGAGTTCTATCAAGAAGGTTTATGAGGTAATAATTAAGTATTCTCAAGTGATACTGCGGCTGTTATCGTATATTTGAGGCTTTAACGATTCCGGGGGATTTTATTCGGTAGTATAATTTGACATTACTTAACATTTTTATTCAACTAAAAACACAAAAACATTATTTTATTATTTGTCAAATACTGTGAAAAAACATATAAAATTTTATAGCCATTCTTAAATGTAATTGTATGTTTTAGATAAGTTGTTTGAAATAGTTTTCTTTTAGAAGTGATAAAACTCCGGTTGCATCACAACAGTTCATTGATTTAGTTTCAATGAACTGTTGTGAACTTGGTTTCAATAGTTTTTGGAGTTTATTCAAAATATTAGACGAACTTTGATAATTTTATATACTTTATGAAGTAAGTAGCATTGCTAGTTACTAAGACCTAGTTACTAAACCCACTGTTAGCGGTCGTCCATAAACCACTTAACGCTTTTTCTAATTTTTTTTACACCCCCCCCCCTACCTTATCTCAAAAGTTACGTAACTTTCCACACTAACCGATTAAGTGCCAGAAGCGAGTTAACTCGCACAATTTAAAATATAGTTTTCTAGACGAATTTGGATATTTTAGATGATTTTAAATATAATAGTGCAGAGATATGATTATAATATGGTCATTGAAAACAACATCAGGAACATTCACACTTAAAAATACACTTACACTTAAAAATATATATTTAGATTCTATTTTTGCTTAAAAATCAGAGCTTACCAGCTGTGACATAATGTCTGGCACAGAAAAGGTTAAATATGAATGCATTTTATAATCACCTCCTATCAACTTTTGGAGAGGGGAAAAATCTTACGTAACAATAAAAATTAACCCACCCTCCCCCTTGTAACGCCATGTAGACGTTGGCTACCTCCCTCCCGCCCTTAACAGCGTTACGTGGTTTATAGAAGACCCCTTATGAGTTTTACAATCATCTTGAAATCATATTTAGATACATTATATGCTTTATTAATATTGAACAACCTTTGAGGTTTATTTTAAATTAATGTGTTTTATTATTAAAATTATATTTTCAAAATGCATTTAATAGAAAAATTTATAGACAATTTAATATGTTTTGTATGCACATTCGAAACCAGAACGTGGATAATTTTCGTTGAGGAAACAATTGCAGATCATTATTCTTTAAAATAAACTGTCAGGGCACAGATATGTATTTCATACATATTTTCATATTAATATATTTGTATAAATATAAAGAAAAACTGTGTTATTACTTCAATATGACGGGATCCGCCTGATTGACAGCAGATAAAATTAATTGTACGTTCGTATGATCCATTTTGGAGCGGATATATTATTTTTGTTAAATTGTCTTGGAAACATTAAAAGATCATGGGAGTATTCTTATATATACTGTATTATTGACCAGATAAACTTCAGCGGAAATACGTATTACCAACAACTTCTTTTATATGGTTATAATTAAACGTTTAAAATAACGTTTTTTACTTATGTTCTAAAATACAACATTCATGTTTCAATGTACATCGTCATTCTTGTCGACTATTAATTTAATATACGTACTGTATTATAGTGTTTACATTGATGACGCAATGTACAGAAGATTTATAATTAAAATATTGCCGTACATCCATATAAACCACTAAAATGATGACTCAATATTTCTTCGCCGTATTTGTTCATATTAATTTAGTACGTGGCAAAGCCTACTTAGTTATTTTAACAGGCTAATAATAATTCGCCAATTAGTTTGATAATGTCGGATAAATTATTAACAACGTATATTTACAATATACTGATACAATGTTGCAATATATTGAAGGAATGATCTTAACAGACATTCATAGATAAAATTTGTATTCAAAATATAATTTAACGTTTTGGATTTTATTCATACAATATTAGATTCATACAAAAGACTGTCAATTAATAAACCAATATTGGGTTCTTTTTGAGCATCAGCGATTAATTCAGAAGTAGATTTTTTAAATATAATATATCAGTCTTAAGATAATGAAATTTAACATGTATTTCGCGGTATAAAACTATGTTCTAATTTATATATGAGTAAATAAATACACTGGTTTTCAATTAAGCGTTCATTGTGAGAAAATAAGTCACAATCGTTTTTTTATATTTTTTATTTTATGAATTTATTTACCTAGCATATTAAAAGTGATGTTTATTTGACTAATTTCATAATAAAAAGTGTTATGGTTTAGAGTGGGTTGCACCGGATGACGCTGTTGAATGATCTCGGCTCTCCTGTGTTTTTTTTTAAAGAACCTACAGATACTACCTTATTTGGAGTAGAACGAAGGTCTATTAAAAAAATATACAAAATACTGCATATATTGGGTGAATATAACTAAGTAGAATTATAAATTAAGTAAAATAAGAAAATATCAGAATCACGCTTTTCTTGTTTATATAGAGAAAAATAAAACATTTTTAAAAATATTTTTAATCATATTCAGAATCGGGTTATTAAAATGGTATTCTAGCCAACGTTTGCAAATCATGCCTTCTAATATGTGTAAAATAATATTTTTACTAACAAAATATATATTTACATAATAATCTAACGGACCACATTACTCGTAAGTGGAAAAAAGTTAGATATAGTGAAACGAATTTAATATAAATATATTGTTTTTATTATAGAATAATAAATTCAATTTATTTACCAATAATAAAGTAAAACAAAAACAGGCTGCTATAATACTAAGCCAAAAATAAGCTTATAAATCAACTTTATGTTATACTCGGAATCGATTACTAGAGATAGTTTACGAAAGAAGAAATAATATTCTTTGTTGTACAAACTTCGAATCATTTTAAAATACAATGTTTCTTTTTTCTTTCATTTTACATAAACTTATTCAAATATACATAAAATATTAATTTTTAAAAGCTGGTTATTAAAATCTTAACCCGAAATTAACCATTCAGTTTTTAAGACATGCTGTTTTGCGAGTTGGTAAGCAAGCATATGGAAAAGTAACTTGCAACCTATTATTAACTCAAACTCATTATAGCAAAAGCCTTTTAAAAACATTCATTCTCTCTGTCTTAGGTTATTCGTTCAACTCAGATATTAGTAACATTTTCGTATCAGTGTTGCTATATTATGTTATATAGATTTTTAAAATTGATTTTTGAAAATAAATAAACTAATATTTACCTATATCTTTAAAAAAAGTCATAAAAATGAAATATCACCATAAAAATAAATGCAATATTTCCCTTCTTACCAAAAAACGTTAATTGCGCATGTTAATAAAACATACGGATATCACATTTTTGAATCGGTTTGTCTTTTTTTGAAAAATACATGTAGTCCTCGACTTATAACTGTTAAAATTACGGCAATTCACACATGCGACCGATTTTTTAAAAAAATATACCTATTAAGCCACGAGACTAATCTTCGAAGTTGATAATAAAGACGTTAACCGACTTAGCGAAAATTTGAAATATCTTATCAATGCCAAATTATTTAGACCTTGAAACTAAAATGATTGAGGAAGAGGAATTGATGAAAATTAATTAAAGGCATCTGCAGAACTACCAAAAAAAATCATCTTAAAAGAAACGGCGGGCGGCTGCTTTCTATATAAAAAGGAATAGAAAAAAATCAAGAACGTATCATAGTCGTAAGTCGAGGAATACCTGTAGTTTATTGTTGTAAACGTACATATATATACACACATACTTTGCAAATAATAATAACAATACATTAAGTTATTATAATTTCTTACTAGAGCAAACTTATGTGTATACATAATTGTATGAAATGCCGACCATAATGCAGCTAATTAATATAACTAATATAAGAGAAACACGACAGTTGTTGACCACTGTTTCTCTTAATGCAAATTAAAACAGTTTGCCATGAAGTTAAGGGAGTAGTTTTGAATTAACACATTCGGTTCGGATAATTTTGTTTGACGGGCAAACGAAAACACACCGCATCCCCGTAAATATAATACTTACTCGTTGTAAATTAAGCAATTGAGTGAAAGTGATATCCATTCGGTCACTATATTTAAAAATAATTACATTTCATGTGTTACGACAAGTAAATATAATAACTGATTTTACTTTGTTTTGCTGATTGCTGGTTATATAATTGAACTATTTTATTTTTCAAATCGTTTTTTTTTGTTTCAAAATTATTTTTTAATCGACAAAACCTTTTTTATAAGTTTACTTAAATATTTAAATGTTTTCTTATAATATTGTTTTTTTTTTATTTTTTGCACTTTTTCCGATCGATAAGAAAAAGCAAATCTATAATACTAATTGCAGAATATTTTTCTAATATCTGTTCTGTTCAGCATTTTTCAAATTATATAAATTTTTCTTCGTATCCTCGTTGCCCTCGTAGGTGAGTGGATATTGGCATCCAACTCATGAGCCGAGGGTCACGGGTTCGAAGCCATGCTGGTTGTAAAAAAACAAAAGTTTATTCATTTCTACTGTACCCAGGACACGAACCCGAAACGGTTGAGCTAATAGTTGACAAGTATTACTCGTAAAAAATAATTCAAAACAATCTTCACATTGTAAAGATCCATATGATTCGTTTCGAAGTAGATATGGAAAAAATACTATTTAAGCATATTATGTTACTTTTTATTTACTATCAATATTAGCTGAAAAACTTTATAATTGAAATAGTAGCGATACAGTCTTTCATATTTTTTTTATTAAATATATATACATATTGTGTTTAAATAATTTAATAACATCAATTTATTACATGCATGCGTGTATTTTAATAGTTCTTTGAATGTATAGTGTTAAACAAGAGACAATAGATACATTCATTAAAATTTTTAATTAGCATGTTATTAAAAACACATAGACATCATTCATAAGGGTCGTTTTAAAAAAATCATATATATTAAGTTTATTTTGACGACAGTATAACAGTGAAGGGTATTTGAATCTATTTTTAATAATTATTTCAAACATATAAGAATGCATGTTTTTTACGAATACTTAGGAAACTTTTTTTTTAATTATACATATCCGTTATGAAAAACCTTTGTTAGTTATTCTGTGTGAAAGGATTGTCCATATAAAACCTTTAAAACAAGAAAAAAATCATCTAGGTATTTGAAAATAAGACACACAAACAGATCATACAACGCATCAGACTAACCAAAGGTTATATC
>JAPMAE010000326.1:0-12136 GCA_036584705.1 Rhyacophila sp. 25_7 | reverse complement strand
ATCTAATCAGTTGCTATTATCGCAAATATAGTCATATATATTTTTCAGCGATAGATTTCTTTCTATATACATACGAGTATAAGCATTCTTACCGAATCATTTGTGTATCCCTTTTCTGTAAATCGTGAATGGCCAATACTAGTATATACATATTGACAAATTTATTTAACTGCTTGATTGACCAAAGCATCAAAATACTGTACCTTTTCACAATTAGCGAAGAATGACAATATTTATGTGTCTGATAACAATTTCTGAGGAATCGATAGCAACGATTGTTATTTATCTCTAGAACTAACTTGCCAGTAGTGATGTCAACATGAAGATCAATGAATATGTCCAACAAAATTAACTCGAGCATAAGTCTTACACTAGATTAAAATCGAGTACAAGCGAATTTGTTGAAATATGCGAAATTCTTCATAGATAATAAAATCTATTAACATCATTCGGTAGACTCCCTCAAATTTTCTCATTTTATTTGCATTCATTATATTTTTAACCTTAAGTTTTAGTTATTTACTGTTATTATTGTTTCAAATGTGTTCTGGACATATTAAATTTAAATATATGAAGTTTACTAAATAAATGGACAAAACCGTGTAAAACGATTATACAGTATTTGGATTGTCGAATAAGTCTTCCGGAGCTTTAAAGCTCGATTCTTATAATAATAACGAACTTTTCGGGTTCATTCTGTCTCTATAGTTCTGAGGGAAACTTACAAATCTTTCAGAATTTTAAATTAGCGCTGTCATGTATTTATTGAGCCAGATAACTTACGAAACTGTATTTTAAAAGGTTCTTTATAGGTATATGAATAAAGTTTTGTGTTTATGTCTATTATGGACAATGACTCTTCCAAGTCACTCTGTCTGTAATTTATTCTCCTTCTAGTTAGTTACACTCAATTGTTCTCTATTTCTGTCAATGTCTATAGATTTATTTAAGTGCTAAAACATTAGATATTTTTTTAGTTTAGAAATCACATGAAAGAATTTGACTTTTCTATCATGACATTTACATTCAATACATTAGGAATAGATTCATTATATAATTGTGTACTACATAATACAAATTCAGTATCGAAATATTATTTCTTATTACGTAGTGGGCATCCCTAATGATTACTTCATTAATATTATTATAAATATTCAAATGTAACACATAGTTAGCAAAAATAAGTCTTACACAATTTCCAAGAAACTTCGGCGAAAAGCTTTCACAGAAACAGACAGACTTGGCTTGTCTGTTTGGCCGCCTTGGTGTTACGAATCCAATTATTGCGTTGGCGATACACCAGAAAAATAATCACACTTTTGGACACATAATAATATTGTTAGAAAAATCAAGTTCTCGGTCAAGCTATTTTCGTAGCAGAAAGACTCATATATTCTGCTCACTTGATCGTAAACGAGAAATGAAATTAGTATTGGGATCGGCCAAATGAAGTATTTAGAGCAATGCGTAGTTGAATAATTTACACCAATACTCGTATATTATTTGATAAACTGAAAACTGTTCAATTTATCGGCACAGTTTTCTGAAAATAATCGCATTCCTAAGAAAGACAGTATACAAACGTCGAACTATCAATCATGATGAAAATAGCAAAAGACAGTATTTTCGCAAAATGTACAAAATTATGCGGCACGTGTTGACACGTTTAGCTGGAAGGCCTTTTCCAAGTTAAGTTTATACCGGTAACTAACAACCTTACATCGTTATCAATTACCTTTGCTTTATCTTAGCATTTGAACTATATATGGTCTAGTGTTTGACCTACGGAAACCTAGTTAGCTTCAATAGTTTCTGTAATCATCATGGTAACTTTTATGGACTTCTTGGTGAAATTGTATGTTTTTGAATTTATGGCAAGCGTGTTTTAAGTTACTGGAAACTGAAAAAAATACATTAATCAATTATTCTCTCTATTTTGGTTGTTTTTATGTTGTGACTAATAAAAAGAGAAATATAGCTTTTTTTAAAGTTCAATATTAAAATTAATTATAAAAAGTAAAATGCCTAAGTGTTTTATGCGTGTAGATTTTATTTTAGATATTATTTTATTTTTATAGTAGTAAGTATTGCATTATTAATGCACGCAATAGATTTTTGCATTTCAAAAGTTTCTTCTATTCTCACTAACTACACTGATGTATATAAGGTGGGCTGAAAGACATTGGGAGTTGCTCGCGCGAGTCTCTTGTTAAAATTTATATAGACAAGCGGACCCTTTGTTAAATTAATAAACACATCACTACAATTTCTTCTGAGTATGATTTACATGTACAATGAAACACAAAGATTTTGTCGTTCCCTCGTAAAATATGATACATAATAAAAGAGATTTAGCCTTTTTGTACAGAATCTAAAACCGCTTAAAAACTTTGATGTTTTATATATATATATTATTTGTAGATGTTTTTTTTATGCACGATGCTTCCAATAATTATTCTTCATACTTTACGTGTGCAAATTTTTTTTCACTATATTTGTGCACAGTTTTGCGACATATTCGTACATTATCTAACATGTGTTATTTAGTACCATCGTTTGCTATGCAGTGCCATCAGTTTCGAATAGAAAAAATCAATTCAGCTTAAACCAAGGTTTTTTCGTTTTTTGTGAACGATTTATGTATAATATATATATAGAGTGGAATTGTATAATAATGGCAAAAAACATGAACCAAGGAATAATATGAACATACTTCTAAAATTGATCGAGCCCTTTGTTAACGTAATAGTAAATGGCACATCCCTGATTTAGATCAATAATTTTCTTGTTAATATTATGTCTGAATACTAGCGTTAATATTTTCAAAGAACGTACTATACGTAGGTTGTAAAAAATATCGAATATTTTTTTATAATCTTCTCAATACAAAGTAGTATATTAGTTCTGTCATGGAATATTTTACACAAGGCAGCAAAAACGGTGCGGTTAGGTGCGTTATTTTTAATATAGTCACGAATTTCTATAGAAATTGTATTTACAGTTATTCGCTGCAACTACGGTAGAGTGATAGATAGATACCAGTTGTGTGAAACATGTGGTTTTCGGTAAAGCAATCGGAAATATTAAGAACATGTTCGGTGTCACTGCAATACAGTAACTATTCTTCTCTGTAAATCTTGAAAAAATGACGCAGCGGAAAAATGATATAGTCATAATTTCATTTCATAATAACATGCACTATTTCACTTCCAGCATTTTCAAGTATGTATTTTCGATTTTGTTCGTCTTTTCAAGACTCGTTATATTTAATTTGAAAGAGAGACCCGTACAGAACTTTGTTTTAGTTTTTTATTGATTCACAAAATCTTTCAATGTAACGCCTTTATTTATTTAATAACTTCAACATGCTTTTGTGGCGTTAGATGCTTCATAATAAATTGCTATCAATCAAGGGTTTAAAGTCAAACAGGTTTATCTACAGAAATGCGTTTTTTTTATTTGTGATAATGTTATTTTATGTTCTTGGCTACATAATGGTCAAACAACGGTACGTCAATATTTTCTAGTTTCTTCTTAAATAGCATGTAGAGTTTAACGTTATTTACTTAGAATTTACCTTTGTTTAATATAAAAAGACTGTATAAGCTGTAAGCGTTCTTGCCACAAAAAAATCAAATGAGCAAACAACAACAAATTATAACATTTGAACATTAGGGTTTAAATAAACATCTTCTGTGTTGAGTTACAAGAAAATGAAAAAACGTTTTTTGGTTATACTGTAAGTTGCATTTTTCTAGATAGTGCTGTTTGACTTTAAGACCTCGCAATGTGAACTGAAAAATAGCATACAGCACTGTATTTAAATCGACAATGTTTTTCTGTTTTTGAATATTTATTAGTTAAATTGAATCGAATGATTGAATTGAAATGAAAACGACGTCGTTTAATTGAAGCGTATATTTCCAAAATAAGCTTCTTCCATTTCAACGAATTTATGATAAATGCCAAAAAAATGTTTATTGTGTCGATAATACATATTTTTTGTTATCTACATTGCAAATTGTATTTTGCACTACATATGGATATAATGAAAAATATATTATATCGCCACCGTAAACAGTTTTTTGGGGTTTGCCATATTTTTTTGACGTGGAATAAATTTACTTTGGAAATACACGCCTCCAATCTAGTATCATACAGTCACTTCTAAATTCGATATATTTCACTTAAGAAAAGCAGGAAAAAGCTTTAGACATCTATTATTTAAAACAATCTTAAAATATGCCATGTTATTTGATTTAAATGAAAGTATTTGATTATATTTACAATTTTTTACTCATATTATTTAAAACAACCTACAACTTATGTTGTTTATTATATATTCTTATAAACATACATATTTTTGTTTTACCGTTGTAGTATTACGTGAACTTGAATGAAATTAGTAAATTCGAAGTTAAAATTAGAGCTTTGTATTTATTATGTGTGTTTATTTACTGATATGTTACAATTTTGTTCATTTTATGGCAAACTTCCAGTTATTGCATCGGCATTACCCAAGATTATTTACCGATATCTCGAATGTACAGGATACAGAATAGTTACTCAACGCTTTTTCATAATATCTCTCCTGCCGTACTTATGGGTTTGTAAAATGTTTATAACAACTGATTTGGCATGCGCCTGGCAGCCAGGACTTAAAACGTACCGTCAGTTAGAAGACACACGCTAACGCACTCCTCCTGCTTTTCAAAACCGCTAAAAGATCGAAACGATCAGTTTTCATGAATAAAAATAAAACATGTTTAGTATTCAATAACATATAACAAAGACGCATGCAAACCCGTGGTTAAGCAATGTAAAGATATTCGAATGCAATACATATGAATAGAAATGAGATATTTCGGATGTGTTAAAAAGTTAAATAGCGTGTGGCGATCAATAAAGTTTACATCCGGGTTGCATAAAAGCTCCACGCGTCTCAAAGAGCAGCTGAAAAAAGGTTCTACTCAGTAATAAATGTACCGATATAAGTTTTAATTTGGAATTATTCTCACCGCCAAATAGACGCTATAGGATGAAATGTTAAATATCGTTTTTTAATAATCATGAATAGATCGAAAGAATACAATGTTATATCGTAGAATTATAATAAAAGTTCCCTCTAAGGTGTGCGCGTGTGCGGCCGCACATCTATTAAAAATTGTCCGCACATATATTTCCATCTTTTGAATACATTTCAAAAAAAGGAACTTGTAACCATATTTTTGGTTTGCGCAATTGTACAATTTATTTGATATTTTATGATGGGTTCTCAGCTTCCTTTCTTCGAGATGTGTGCGAATCATGGAAACAATATATACCCACGCATATTATGTTACGTATTTCGAATAAAGTCGTCATGAATTAATTATGCAATTTATGATTTCGTGGTACATTATGTTGACTACTTAATTTTATCTAAGCATGGATATGCATATTTGCGCACTCTCATGTTTTTTCTTGCACATATAAGTTAATTGGCTGCACACACAATGAAAAAATTAGGCGGATTGTTGTTTATAATGTATTTAAATATCGAAATATCGTGTTCGTAAATGAGTATTGCAGTGAAAGTTGTTCATCACGGAATTATTAAGTCAAGTGATCTTGTTAAAAGACTTTTGCGTTATAAGATAATTCATATAAAATTAATAACTATGCGACACGATCAACAATAATTGAATACAAAAATGAGTAAATAAGTACATATTGATGGCCAAATATTTAACAATACAATAAACTTTTACGCAAAGCATATCAACCATGTACTATTTTTGCGGTTTACCCACTGGTCAAGTTATACATTGTTACATGATCATGTTGTTCTATTTGAATGGGGAAGTGTACTCATTATGTAAACCAAAAATAATGATCTCTTTTGGCCATGACTTTTGTTCTGCTAAATTGAATTTTTTTGAATGGCAGACCTTCACTGGGAGTAATAATTCTTATTTTCAATTGTATAGACATATTTAAAAGGACATTTTTTGCAACCGTGCTATTCAAAACATTAATATATGTACTTGTCTGCCTTTTTAGATTATTCATATAATTATTTCTGATTATTTCATTAAATATTATCCTAGAGACCGGTCTGTATGCAAATTACATTATCGGCCATTAGTTTTATGAGTATGCATTGTCGGTTAGGTCACCTTCAAATCTAATGACTTTTTTGAACTTCCATGATCGCAGATAATTTTGATCTTAGGAAATAAAAATAGAAAAAAAACAAATACAATCTAAAATAACTACACAAATGTTTATCCTGTTACGTTTTCATCAATCTATTGTCTATTCGTTTTCTTTACATTATTGTAAAGATATTACATATAAACTATTTTAGTACGTATTTAGACTACAGGCAAAAATCATTCAGATTCATAATTTGTACAAAAGAAACTGTCTGGAGAATGTGTAATATGAATAATATTAAATATATTTTGTACATTACCGTCATTTCGAGGGCTTAAAGTGAACCAGCGCTATCTGGAAAAATGCAACTTTTCAGGAGAGACAAAATACGTTTTTTCATTTTCTTGGAACTCAACACAGGTGATTTATTTAAAACCTAATGTTTAAATGTTATTATTTATTGTTGTTTGGTAATTTGATTTTTTTGTGACAAGAACGCTAACAGCTTATACAGTCTTTTTGTATTAAACAAAGGCAAATTTTATGTAAATAACGTTAAACTTTACATGCGATTTACGAAGAAAATGTAAAATAACATTATCAAAAATTAAAAAAAAACGCATGTTTGTAGATAATTTTGTTTGACCTCGATTTTTATATAATATACAATAGAATAGAAACAAAATCATTTAACCGATTAAGTGCCATAATCGAGTTACCTCACTCAACTTAAACTTAAAAAGTGAATATTTTTGATGATTTTAAATATAAAAACATAAGTCATGACAAAGAAACATTCAAAATACTTTAAAAAGAAATATTAAGGCTCTACGTTTGCTTGAAAATTAACGGCTTGCCGAGCTGTGATATCATGTCTGGCACTGAAAGGGCTAAGTCGTGCAGGATTCGATCAATTTTATGGGGTCGCTCAACAACCATTTATGCACCAAAATTAATAGTTTTATCAAATGCATTTGAAATTAAAAAACTGTGCCTTTAGGGTATAGGACAATTAAAACAGTTGTTATGATTGTCATTTAGCTTGTTACATTCCAAAAACATAAGCACATTACTTTATATAAATATGTTATAATATTAATCTTGACGTTTAGATGAAAAATGCAAAAATGCAGAAACATAAATTTTTTACTTAAATGATTATGGCATATCCAATTGCAACAACTATTTACAGTATGAAACTTATTTATTAAAAAATATTTACAGATACATTACTCGTGTATAATGATATTATATTTGCTTGTGGTCTTTATATGTTTTTGATCAGAACCACAGAACATATAACGATAATCAGAACAGTGTGGAGCTTAAATAAAAGTGAATATAAATTTTGAAAAAAATCAAGCATAACTTAAATACATACGTAATTGGCAATTAATAATATTTTTTCGATAATGTGTTACACTTTTGATAACATAAAACGGACAAACTTTGCGCTTATGTATGTATTATTATTCGGTTCACATCTAAATATACCTTAAGAATTACTGAAAGTATATACTTTTTTGAAAATACTAAAAAAATATATCGTATTTACAACTAAAAATTAACGACTTTAAAACAGCAGGATGCTTTCGTATCGATTAGAATCGCAGACTTCAATAACACAAATAAAACATTTATCTACCTGTCTTCGCAAATAATATCCTTACTTTTCGGGCAAAATATTTTTTTTGTCGATATATCCGTTTTCACATCCTTTATTTCCGACGGTAGTTCACTTTTTTAATCGTTTCTTTACAATAATTAGAGAAATCGGAGCGCTCACCCCGCCGTTGACGGGGTGACAGAAAGGGTACGATAGATTAATCTTCACCCCAAGGTTAACACTTTGCTCCAGATTTAAGGATCGTATTTCTAATACCTTTATATACTCGTACGTATTTTTTATTATTATTTGCGAATGTTGAAGAAATTGGGATAGAAACTCGACATCATTATCGTTAAGGGCTACTAACACAATGCGCCGTCTAAGAAGAATATTTCTGGGGTGGATAAAGTTTTCTTTGTGGAGTTTTTTACAACACTATAAGGGGTTGTATTTTTGGCGAATGCTTTTTTTTAACAAAGTCGGTTATGCGTGGCGACCCTGAGAATATTTTTTTTTATTGGCCTAAAATAATCCAAATAAAATTTACTCCGTCTCTATCCCTTTTAGTCGTTGGAGTTTTTTTGTAATTACTTAGGAAGGGTTTGCAAATTTCTATGTGAAACTATGAAAACATTAACGGTTATGGAGTTGAAAAGAAATGATTGATCTAACGGATATTTTGAATGATTTTGCACACACGTAGAATGCTAATCAAAGGAATTTGACTGTATTTTTATATCTGTATATTAATTTCACATAAAATGTTTTATTTCCACCAACAACTCTCCAGAAAACAACATT
Organism: Rhyacophila sp. 25_7; assembly: GCA_036584705.1. NCBI lineage: Eukaryota > Metazoa > Arthropoda > Insecta > Trichoptera > Rhyacophilidae > Rhyacophila > Rhyacophila sp. 25_7. The sequence continues at coordinate 3,588 of JAPMAE010000326.1, read as the reverse complement.
ACTAACATATCGACCGTGTTTAAGCAAAAGGGATTAACCTCACAAAACAAATTTTACAGTAGGCACATAAAACGTGTTTTAAAGATTTTTAGTCAAAATCACATTAACACAAACTTGTGCACGAAGACCCATAAATCGGTGTTTTATTTTCCTGATCTGATATTATAAAAAAATATTAAAGGAAAATCATTAAAATTGAGGGTTAATGCTTTTTTCTTGTCCATACAATTTAGTAAATCGTCCTTTTTCAAAATCTAAAGTTGAATTTAGATAATAATTTGGTATTTTCGGCATAATTCCTTTTGAAAGAATGTGTATTTAGTTGTGTATATTATGATTTTCAAATAAAAGCACTTTTTAAAAAAATTGAGGGTTAAACGCTTTTGTCGAAACAGGGTCGATATTATATGACAAAAAATGCTTTTGAACTAAAATGTATGTCACCTTTTGAATGTGTGTATTTTTTTTTTTTGGTATAATTTATGTTAGTCCGCTAATTATATATTATATACTTACAGAATAATGCTCTATCATCCCCGATAGTATTATTTACATAGATAATATTTGAAAATCTACTTTACTCTAAAAAAAAATATTTCCGTATATGGAAATAACTACTTAAAGTGGTGTAAAGTTTGCCCTTGAGACACAAAATATTCTATAGTGAAACAATATAACTAATTCTCTACAGCCCAAACGCTTCTTACCTTTTTGGTAATTTATGACTGGTCGTAAATCTTTCGACACTTGAGCAGAGTTATTTGGAATAATTGCGGTTCGTGATGCTTTCTGTCGGTTTTAAACGTCACACATTTTTTTCTCTTTTCAATGTCATTATCGGGTCGTATTTCTCGGGAAATACCACCCTTGAAGAGTACAACGGATATTATTATCATTACTTAGTCCATTTTGACAACACAATGTAAAAATATTTCAGTAAGATATAATAATCACAAAAATGTTATGTTTTATTACTTGAAAAAGTATTTATTTTTTTAATTTCTGTAAATAAACGCAATTTATTTCAATAAATTTTATGTATACTCTTAGATAAAGAATTAATTGTAAATAAAATATAATTTAATACACAGTACAATAATTGCACCAACTTATCAATACTGTTATTTCTTTTATTAATTTATTGAAGACTAAAAAGGTTAAAAGTCCCCATTTTCCGTTCGTATAATATTATAAATATACATCGACCCTATTTAGGTAAAAGGGCTTAACCGTCAGTTTCTTGAAAAGTGGTTTTACTCGCATTTAAAAATCACAATGTACACAACTAAATATATGTTCTGTCAAAAGGAATTAAGCCGAAAATGCCGAATTATTATCGAAATTCAGCTTAGATTTTGAAAAAAGAACGACGTACTAAATTTGTATGGAAAGGAAAAAAGCATTAAACTTCAATCATAATGATTTTCCTTTAATAACTTTTTTAATTATACAAAACACTAATTGTTTGGTCATCATACACTTCAAGTTTGTGTTAATGTGACTTTGACTACAAATCATTAAAAAACGTATTTTATGCCTCCTGTAAAATTTGTTATCTGAGGGTTAATCTTTTTTGCCTAAATACAAACGATATTATTACTATGTGTAGCCGTAATATGATTTCAAGATTATTCGTAAAAAGCAACTCTTGAGAGAACCTTCACTCTGTAAATGTTTCGAATACTTCATCTCGATGTGGATATAGAAAAAATATTTTAATAAACGTTTTTCGATGGTTTACGCTAATTATTTGCAGCATGTACTAGTCAGTCGAAATTGCCAGATTTTATTTATTCTCAATTGAATATAAGTTTTGTTTTACTATAACCATTGATTATTATGTAATTAAAGCAACAACAACCATAATAATATATGAAGCAAACATAGTTTTTGAAGACAGCAATTTCTATTTTTGTAACTAAGCATTCTTATTTTTTGGAATAATTTCACAAAATGAATACATTCTTTATTTGTATAGTTCTGGTAGAGCTAATAATTGTTTTACAACCAGCCCCTTTTCAACAAAAGCGTCACTTATTTGTATGGATTGTTTCTCTTCATACCCAAGTAAGTATATACAAAGTGATATATTATTTAATTTATTTGTCTTGTTATATACCGACCGCACAACCTAGAATATTACATGACAATGTTTAAATGTGGTATGGTCACTTCAGACATTTTAAAAATTATTTTCTTTACATTAGAACAAAAAAAATACACAAAATGCATTTACGTATAATATAATAAATTTATGAAATGTATTTCTTCAGTATATTTTAAAATTAAAGACTTTTATTTGTATGGCTTAATATTAAAGAGAGATAATAATAAAAAATGTCTCAAATATAAAAATTAATATGAACTGCTTTTCCGAGAGATGGTAAATAAATCAATAGAAGAAGTAAGAACATATGGTACGAGGAGTACACTTGAGCGATATGGGCTGTCGAGGGGTATGCAAGTCAATAAATCTTTAGAAATCGCTGCTATAGATTTACTATGTTATATCAGGGGTTACTTACCTATGGCGTATTAGATGATTATGAGAGGCGCATTTCATCCTTGTGCCTACAATATTACTATTTTATTACAATATACTATTTTATTATTATTAACTCCAAACATGGACGTCAAGAAAGAAAGTATGTGTTTCAGCTGTATGACGCATCTGACCTCGTTCGTATGTGACAAAAATTGACGCATGGTATGTAAAAGGTTGGCCATCCCTGTGCTATATCGTAAATGATTGTAATCATAAGAAAACAAACTTTAAATAATTAACAGGATATTATTTAAAAATATTTTCACTGAGTTTTTGCGCAACTATATATTAACGTTCTTCAATCCTTCACCATAGCAATTATAATTTAATCAATTGTAAATGTTAGGAAACTTACATTATTTGGATATGTAGAAATATTTATGAAATCCAAAAAGAAAATAATCATACAACCTAATTTAATATGGTATAAAAATCACGTTTTATATTTAAGTCGGAGTATATTCGTTACTTGAGAATCCCTTGACCACAAGCGAGTGATTCAAGATTCAATAAGATTTGAACTTCCTGGCATTTGAAGTTCACCGATAAAAGTGCATCGCGGCAAAAGTGCAACAGACCCCCCCCAGACGGAATGACGATGCTGATGGCAACTACACCGTTAGCCATTGCGGAGGTTTATTTACCTCTGGATACCACAGCTGAATATTATTGTTTTATGATTATTAAACCTTCTGCGGTCGCAGGCTCTTCCAACAGTATTGACATTATTTACGACCTTGTTGATTGATCGTGTTAAAATAGCATCCTCAAATAATCAATTTATGCGTACAAGGCGACAAGATGCGTCCAGTTTTTTTTAATTATATTAACCTGTACAGAGTATGGGCGCGCATATCCATCTGCTCACGATTTGAAGAAGTATAGATGTACATGTACGTCAAGCACCAAGCAATAAAATTATATATAAATAGTATATATTATTTATGCATCAAATAAATATTCACCCAATTGTGCAACCGTAATTAACACGTTCGCTGCTAAAGACGCCCCTGGGGCGTCAACACATTCTCTGTAGAGACCCT
>JAPMAE010000325.1:861-21899 GCA_036584705.1 Rhyacophila sp. 25_7 | reverse complement strand
GATCTTCTATGCCACCTAAAATGTTATTTAATTTACCAAACAGTTTTTTTATTGGATGAGAACTTTTATTATGGAAAAATTCACTTAAAATATCTAGACTACTATTAAAAATTACCTAAAATATAATAATAGTCTACAATAAATAACTTTATTCTATTTATATCATATATATTAAGTTCCGGTACACCTTTTAATACATTTATGTAGACCTTTGTTTACGGAATTTTAGAAATGATAAAAAGTCTCTCTATTGAAAAAACCATATAATAATAATAAGAGATTGGTACTATGATCCATTCAGGCCCATGGCCGACTGCACAACTTCCCTCCAAGCCTCACTGTCTCTAGTTTCTTATTATCTGTTCTATCTTATTCTAAAGTTCCTTCAAACACATTTTTGAGAGTTTTAAATTCATCGTATTTTACTACATAACCAGTTTACTTGTGTCTTCTTGCCTTTAAGACATTAATTATTTTAGGGCTAAATTAAGGAAGTCAGCATTAGTGTGGATTCAAAATTCTAAGTTTTCTTTAACTGGCTCAAGTATTCTTCCGATGTACGATATACAGAACATTTTTAATTATAATAGCTGCCAGTATTAATTTATATGTACATTTACTGTATTTCATTTTACCACGACATATTTTTTAATAAATTGAATTTCATTTATCAATTGTTTTTTCGTTGCAGAACGCACCTATTTGTTTTTTTTGGTTTGGACAAAACTTATAGAAACTTACGTACAAACAAAACAAAATCTCATTTTGACGAATAAAATATAGTTTGTTAAATTGATTTAGTATATAGGGTTACAATCCTTTCAGATTTATTGCTATTATTCATCCTTCTCTTTCTAGTACCGATTTTATGAAAAGCAATGTTGTTTGCCTGAATTCTGTTCTATCAGTTGTATGGTAAAATTAAATATAAATTTGAAAGTATGACAAATAAGTGTTTTATGAAAACATATACATATACCACTTAGGTACGAAATAATAGTATGTTTAAATGTGACGTTTATAATGACATTATATGATATTTGCAACGCATACTATACAATTACTGAATTATTTAAAAGCTTCACTCGTCTATTGGTTTCGTAATAAACTTCAAGAGGCAAAGAATAGTCTCGTGTAGAGAAAGTCTCTGCGTGTACGGCTTATATAATCAACTTCTCTGGGATTTTAACCAAGACTACAGACGTTATTCTATTACATTATATAGATTTTTAAGTTTTTTTTAAAATTTATTTAGACATCTTGCACTTTTTAAATACATTATATTTATTACTTTTATTTCTAAAAGTCTTTTAAAGTTTATGAGTTCATTTTCTCTATACAAGAATATTTATTTGATTGTAAAATGTAGTAGAATTTGATTTTAATTATATTAGATTTTTATCTAAAAAGATACGGGCACGTGTAATAAAATTGTTTTTTCGTCTTACATGTACGGATGTTACACTGCAAAATTGAGTTTAATATTTATTACTCCGTAAACTATGGGATATTTAAAGGTACTATTTGTTACAGATAAGAGTAATGGGTAAAATGAATCACCAGCGGGTTACTGATAAATATGCGGTGATGTTTTGAAAGAAACTGACCGCTTATAGGGGCATCGCGTGTAAATGATACCAAGCATAGGGAAGAATCAGATACAGCAGAGATTTTCAACCAACCGTATTCATGTAACTGATTTCATTTGAACATATTTTAAAGATAAAATTAAATTTATTTAAATGTAAATCAGTCACTGACCAGTGTTAATTATGTAGTATTACTGATATAAACTTGCAAACTTATAACACTGAAGATATTTTTAGTGCCACGTTTAACTCGATATTTTCAATAATATAATTTCTATTGTATAATATTTTATGTAATATATGAAGATAATTCATAGTGAGTTTACATAGTTGATTTTTTTAAACTTTTTTTCATATAAACTTTCTATTGAAATTAGTTATTCGTAATAGACGATGAAATGATTTTTTTAAATTTTAAATCTAATTTTTCATTGTATAGCAATATATGTATATATAACATATTAATTGAAACCCGAAAACACTTATTGTAAAATATAACTACGCTCCTAACAAAATATTACAAATATTCATATATTATCAACGGTAACCAACAAACATTTCACATTAAAATAATTTCCATCTCAGATTATCAATAGAACAAATTGGTTGTCGCACAGACATCAAATAATTTATTATTTATGACTAACTTTTTTTAGTATGCTGACATTTATAATAAACAAAACACTCAAGCATAGCGCTTGCCGCATATCACATGTAGTTCATGTACATACTATTACAAATATATCCATTCTAAGAGAAATCACATTAAACTGATGGAATACTTTCCATTTACATTTCATTTACAGATGTTTATGAGTAGTTATACATTAAGATTTATGTACATCTTTTGATTCTTTATTCTTATGATTTTTTTATTAAATGGTTTTGATTATTTTTCGTTAAATTTGATAATATTTGATCGATTGAAAAATATTTTAATTATTTATAGGATAATTTGTGATGGCAAAAATATAAAAAATATGAACAAAATAAACATTTAGTGACATAAATGATATGTCTGTCAAGTATTTAAATTTTTAAATAAAAGAATACTAACAGATACTTAATATATTGAGATGTAAAAATATATACAAATGCAAAGATTTTTATTTAAAAATATTTTCCTTTTCACAGAAAGCTTGAAAAATTCTGTCCAAGAATAGAACCTCTGCCGTAGATAGCCATGCAATTTACCCCACAAAATACTGCCTTTTGATAGAGCGATGAGTGAAATACGTTCTCCGGCCGTACGAAGGCGGAAGTATACAATTAGAGGCGCTTTTGTCAGCTTTCACGAAACCTCGCGGGGTCGTTTTACCCCTAGCTACTTTGTGATGAAACCTGTCATTATTATTAGTGGATAGTATTATATATTTTCTTCACTGGCATCCTTGGAGGAATATTTCATCTTGTTCTTCCTCATTGTGTACGCGATATAAATTCTTCGTCATAAATCAACCACAAAGAAGATTGTTGTGTGTAGCCATGTCATATATCATCACCTATTAAAATACTATTTCTGCTCTGTACCAATATTATTCTGGGAAAAGTGACGCGAATAATATTTTAACTTTTTAGATTATTTTGAAACAAAGATGCATCCATATCATTTGAAAATAATACTCTATTATTTTTGGTGTAACCACGGAAATATCCCATTATTTTATATAGGTTTAATTTTACTTTTTAGTAGTTCAAAATTCATGTAAAAAATTGGTGCTTTCTATTAAATGATATTATCAATATACATGCTATATATTCATCTCATTTCAGACATGTAAAATTTGTACACAGATTTTTTTAACAATTTGATAGAAAACATTAAAAAAACAAAATAAAAAATTAAAGTTGTTTTCACTAACAGCTTAAATAATCAATAATCGAATAACTTAAAAACTATTTTTATTATATTTAATCGCTGTTTTTACTATCTGTCTAGTTGCAAAAAGCGATATAACGATATTTCATCAAATTTGAGAGAAAAAAAATACAATTATATTCTACGCATAATTTTAAACTTTGTCTGAAAATTAAATGTTCCAAAATATAAATACAATACAAAAATATAAAATAATAAAAATGAAATATTCCTGCATTGCAATATTTTAATTCTGCATGATTCCACATGCGTTTAAATTTGCTTTGCTTATAAACGCCGTTATTTTGTTTTATTTTAAACATTGAATTCGATAAAAATAAAGAATATCTTAAAACAACATTTGACCTTGTAATATAAACACATTGTTTGCCGAAAATATTGATAAGTGCTTAACATATATTGCTTTTTGCAACTAGACGTTTTCAATAATATTGAAAACTTTGAATCATTTTTTTTTTCAACTTAACGTTCTATTATACCAAATAATTATATAAAAACCTTTCGTGTTAAAAAAATTGTAACAATCATTTTTAATCGTAAAAAATCAATTAACTTTTAATAGCAGTAAAAGGTAAGAGCAAAAGACGTAACATACATTGGTATAGCTTGTGGTAACTTTTTCTGTTAAATGTTTTCAATGTGTCCACTCTAAGTGACTAAATTCTTTGTATAGAAAAATCAATTTACTAGGCCCAAAATATTGCTCAAATATCGTTCTAAGTAAAATTACAGGTAGATGATTACAAATAACGTTTCGTGCTAATCAAAATATATCTGTACGCGTATTCCTATACTTATGAGAGAGATGTTCCTGAATTTCAACCGTGAACGTAAGTCATATATAACTATTTTTACTTACAATAGTCGCTGTTTTCACCATCAGTGACAAGTTTTTTTTCAATATTTTAAAAACTATGTTTATGCAAAACGTTAATTTATTTTGAAATGTATATTTGTGTATGAAAAATGATATATTTTTAAAACTCATCTATATAAAAAATGAAAACTGGGCCCACATAAAAATAACGTTAAAGTATATTAGGGTTAAAAAAAAATACTAAACTTGATAAGGTAAGGTTACATTCAAATATTTTAGTTGGACATAATAAATACAATATTATCATTTAAAATCATTTTTCTCTAGATAATTGTATTTTCTAAATTTATATTTTATTCACGTAATTAGAGTTTTATTTTATTTCATTCAGTGTCAAGTATTTTTCTATAAACCTGCCTATGTTTATTTTTATTCTGTCTCTGAACCGCAAAATATATGACATATTTTTGCAAGGTGCTACTTCCTACGAGTATGTTATACCCAGTGTATAAATGGGGCTTGTTCATAACCTCAGCAGTGGGTTTTGCATACGGGAGCGATATAACGCATAAAGAGAGAATAATTTTAAATTAAAAATTCATAATGAAAATGCTCATGTTATGGAGACATTTTGCAAATGCAGTGAAAAGGTAATGTTTTACTCGGCCATAGTCGCTTTATCGGGGGAAAATTATAATTTGTAGAGAATATATTTTATCACGTACTAAGCATAAACATGGTTTATGAAAATAGAAAATAAAAGTTAAATCCAGATTTTGAAAAACACTACCCAGCCTGACAACTAGTTATACTTGTAAGTTTTCTATTTTTTTTATATATCTGTGCCATTAATTTTAAAATTAAGCGGCACCTTTTCTTTGTTCTAGAATCACTCTTAGTGTAGAGAAAATGACTGTTTAGCTTTTCTTATTTATTTTAATATGCAAAAAAAAATGCCGAGTAGTGAGAGATTATAAGATTTATAATATTTTTTAAGTAATAAGCATAATAATATTTTTTTAAATATATATCACAAATCAGAGCGTTATTTTAAAGCATCATGTTTTACTTGATATAGTTTGTATCTCATCAACTTTCCTAAATCAAAACATATTTAAGTTTACATATACTCTCTCTATCTCTCTATCTCTATATATACTTCCTCAGATAATTTTATCACCTGTCGATCCTAGATGGAAAGTCATTTGATTAAAATACTGTTTTTGATCTCATTGCTCAGTAGAGTCCAGTAATTGGTCAAAGGGTTGTGAATTCGATCCTTGTAATATGTTATAAAATATTTTTTTTTCCTGTGTTTATGCACCCGATACATGATTCAAAAATAGTTGAACTAGTTGTTAAAAACAAATATAGCTAGAGTGAATACGACAGTAAAAATCTTATGCTATTTTGAACCTTATTTAAATAAGAACATTAGCTTATTTTAATAATTAAGTAATTTACGTTATTAATCGATAAGTCGGTAAATTGATATGTTTTTATAAACCGAGCTGAAATGGTATTACATCTTTAAGGTGATAGCACTGCTATATATAACTAGTCTCCGTTAATATTCGTTATTTTTACTAAAAATATATTTAGACTGAATATAACTGTTATAATCAAATATATGCTAAGACTGCTCGTTTATAAACATTATTATGGTTGAAAAAATTGTTTAAAAACTTCATATCATTATATATGCAAACTGAATTACCAGTCATTCTCACTTCCTCTCCACTTCCTTTCACAAGGACGTCATTACTGGGAGGAAGAGGTGACGACAAGCTGCACCTGTGCCAGAGTTATGTCGCCATTAAGGAGCCAAACGAGGTTCCCAGATTCCATCAACATGCTTTTTATTATTGCTCACCAAGGTTCATAGTCAGTGCTTCCAAAAACTTTTTTTCAAATAACACTTAACCAGTTACATCAGTTTATTTACCTTTACAAATAATACCAATACTATCAATAAGTTCGAAATAATAAATTATAAATAAATATTGTAAAAAATATATGAAAAACCTCATATAAATGACTAGTATTGGGTATAGTGGTTTAAAAAAAAAATAAAAAAAAAAAATAGATAATAGATAATTATTTCTGTCGATCTAAGCCAGCGATCACTAAACCACAACTTGCGGCCAAGGTCCGCCTCTTCAAAGATTTACATTCGGTATTTTATCTGTTAATTTACATTATACTTTGTATAATGTAAATTAACCAGTCTAGTATTATAAGTACATTAAACAATAAATGATAGAGCAAACTGAACCGATTATGAACAATAAAATAGATCATGTAGACGTGCAACATTACTTACTCTTGTCAGTTTTTAATGAAAAATATAGCAATAAGTAGTCTCTCGTGTGTTGTAAAATCTTATCTGAAAGACTTTAAATTGAAAATTTATGTTTTGTGTGCCATGAGTAAATGTTGAGTGAGCTTCGGTGAGAGTTAAGAAGAAAATACTTGAAATAAATTATAATGTGGTTTGTTGAACATTCTTTGATGAGTTCCGGCCTTGTTTTATTTCGAGATGTATATATCACTTCTGAACTAAATATTATATCATTCTGGTAGCCATATTTTGGTTTCAAAATACATTTATTATTTTCATACATTGTATTTTTGATTAAGTTAAATTAACAGAGTTTATAGAGTAAGATCCATCTTATACCATGAAAAAAAGAACACACACTTTAGCAATTGCTATTTTATATACTGTTGTAACTGTCAACCAAAATATAAGTGTAAGATGCAAGTAACATCACTTATCAATATCTCAACATACGAACAACTTGAAATTTATTATAAATACTGTAATTAGTGTATTAAAAATTAAGTGTATGTACACATTGAAAAGAAAGTTTGAGGAATTAAAAACAATGACATTGTTTAATTAGTAAATGTAGAGAGCAATTGCTAAAGTTAGTGCGTATCATCTACCCAGCAGTCCAGATCAGGCTTAATCAGATTTATATATGACTCGAAAAGATTTTAGTGTACGAAATAGAGTTTAGGGATCATATAAATGTTATCAGAAATATCAATAAATGACTACAGCGATTATATGGCGTCTAATAATCAGATGAAAAATATAATATTGTCTTTTAATAGCACAAATCAATAAAATTAATCGTAGAATTTCTTGAAATTAAATCATTTACATTGAGTAAATTGTGTTACCCTCTCATCAATATACTTCGTTTGGGAGCGGATATGGCTAAAAAAAAGAAAACAATCTTAAAAATTAAGTAGGTAAATATAAAAGATACAATTTATCGTATGACTGTCAAAATATCATGAAAAACCGATTCAATCAAGTAATAAGTTTCTTTACATATATTAAAAATATACGACATTTTCTTAAAATAAGTTAAATAAAACGATTTAATGATGGGTTGCAATTTTTTTGTTGTATAATATAATATTTTGGGTAAAAAAGGTTTTGGCGCATTCATTTATATAGTAAATCATCAGTGCATTTCTTGAATTTTATTTAACAAATTTTTTTGCCATCTCCGAAAGATGTCCGCGGCACCCCATTTGCGAAACACCAGACTGAGTCGTTATGAAATTTGCATAGTGCAGGTGCAAGAGGTTTTTTTGTTGATTTTCCGACGTTCCCATATATTATTATTATAATATGATTATGCGGGAATTTCCCGGCGACTGCACTAAGCTATGCAACGTGCTGCTTAATTATTCAAAGTGGGTGATTTTTCACACGGGCCTCGACGATTATTTTCAAAGTAATGGGAGGCTATTTTTCAGTACTCTTTTTTAGTACTTAGCTGTTACTAGAGAGTTTTAATATTTTACTATAATATACTTGTGAAATATATACACAGTTAATAGGAATATTAAGTGTAAATTATTTCCATGAAATGCAAATTTTATTAAAATTTCCGTGACGTATCAGTTTTTATCACCCCGACATTTCTTCTGTATCAACGGTGAGTTATTTGTCAAAAAATAAACGATAAAAATATTTTCACAAAACACGAGACGCTTTTTTTAGTACAACGAAAACATATCACATTACCCACTGGATTATATTATTCTAACCATTTCAATTTGTATTCGAATCTTTTTTTAACAAGCAAATATTCCTCTCATACTAAAAACATTTATACCATAATGCAAAAGCGCCTGAGTGTGTTATTTAAAAGCGGCGGATTGTATTTTTGTCACGCAAATGTCTCAGTTCACACGCAGTAGACATGTTCAGCTTTGTTTGGAATAACATAAAAAATTGTGGATTGACTATTTTCACGTATGAGGTCATTATTAAATATACAATATATTTTTCTATGATTATCATTATACTCAGGTGCAAAAGCGTTAAACGCGTTACTTTTTCAATAATTAGGTAAAAAAATGCAAAAGTGCAACAATATTGCACCCTGTTTATAATAGTATAAGGGTACTAAACCTTTTTGAAGCTGGGAGCTATTTTCAATTTTGATTTTTACAGCGATCGATTTCTAACAAGAATCGTACAAGAATTTTCATATAGTTAATTTTTAGTACTTCAAATTTTAAAATACTTAGTGTTAAGGACAAAATATCATTAAGTTTCTTAAAATAGATCGCTTCATTAACAAATAATTACGAATCTAGCGAAACCAATTTGTCCTACGACCGGGATATTATTTTTTTCATCTATGGTTGCAATTTTAAAAAATGTTTTTAAGAATTCAAAATCCTTATTGGCAACGGGCAAATTTTGCTTTGCAATCGACCGGTTGAGAACCCATGGCCTAGAAGATAGCATGTACGCATAGCAAGCGAGGGTTAGGGGTTCAAGTCTCGTAGCTGATCGTATTTTTTATATAGATCCATTTATACTGTTGCCAGCACATGAACCCGAAATGGTTGAGTTAATAATTAATTATTATTACTCGTAAAAAATTATGTATGGATGTTATTATAAAATGAAGAAGATCATTTTTCAAAAATTACAACCAGGAATATTCATTACAATTAATTGACAGTGTTGTGCGATAACAAGTTAATATAAAAAAAAATGAGTTGAAAATAACTAATATTATATCGACCCTGTTTAGGCATTAAAAGGACATAACCTTCCGTTTTTTGAAAAGTGCTTTTATTTTTAATAAAGTGAAAATCGCAATTTTTTTAACCATATCCACTCCGAAACAAAACAAATGGATCTCCACATTGTGAATATTATTTTGACGGTTTTTTTATGGGTAACAATTTTAAATTATTAGCTCAACCGTTTCGGGTTCACGTCCTGGCTACAATACAAATAAATAAACGTTTGAAAAATTCTGCAACCATCATGAGCCTCGAGCCTGTGACCCTTGGCTCGTAAGTTGGATGCGCTATCTACTCACCTACGAGGGCGATGAAATCAAATAACAATGTACACAACCAAATACACGTTTTGTCAAAAAATGTTAATCCGAAAATGCCGAATTATTATCGAAATTCAGCTATAGATTTTGAAAAATGAACAATCTATTAAGTTTGTCTGGAAAGGAAAAACTAATACACGTCAATTTTAATGATTTTTCTTTAATAACTTTCTTAATTATCAGATCAGGTAAATGAAACACCAATTTATTAGTCATCATGCCCTATGTAAAAAAAAATCTGCGAGGGTTGATGCCTTTTGCTAAAAACACGGTCGATATATATATTTATATATTTCTTTGAATACTATTAATTTTATCAATGATATCTATGTATCTAAAATTAGATGAGACGAGACTAATAAACTAAAATTATGCTAATTCGACTATATTCAATGAAAATAAAGAGTTTTCTCTATAAACAATAGTTTTGTGTATAAAATGATAAAATATATGAATATAAATTTGAAGATGACTTTTTTGATGTAAGACATATTAACATTTTTCTCCGACGTCAAATACGTACGAAAGTAGTATCAGTAAAACGTTGCGGTTAAATTAATAAACATATTTTGAAATAGCTGAAAATGGAGCCATTATGTTTGAAATTAATTTACTTACTAGCTGATTTTAATATCACGTCAACCGGTCGGATTACGTTAATTTTTTCCTCATTTTCCGCGCTTAGTTATAAGTTAAGATTTATTAATTTTTATACGCTCATACAATAGCAGCTCACAAGGAAACGAAATGACCAGTTAAAGAATAAATTATGCAAAATTAACTTGTATGCCTTGTTATCTTTGTTTTATTGAATCGTTACTTTCTTTGGATTTATTTAATTTATTTCAATTTTCACAGCGCGGTTTCGTTTAGTATGCATATAATTTAATTATTTTATAATGAAAGCTCAGAATTTCATTATTATTAATCTACCTCCGTCCTCTATTTGCCATATTTTTAATGATATTGAACATTATTAGCATAATGTTACCACATAAAAAATAAATCCTTAGTGTATAAATTTGAAGTTTAATTTTGAATTTTTCAACAGTTTATTTTCTTCCTATAAAGAAACACCTTGCAAAGCGTGTTTTTCCAATTCTTGCTAAAAATTTCATTTTTAGTGAAACAGAAAAAAAACATAATAAGAATATGATAGGAATTTTATAAAGTAGATGCAAATATCTGGAACATAATATATTATGATCTAAATGCTTCTTTTAATTTTCTCATATCTCAGTATAAAATAATGTATTATATTATTTTTGTTATTATTATTGTGTATTGTTTTAATAGATTATAAATTTACTAAAGTTGAACAAAATTAAAGTAACACAAATAAAAGCAATTTCCGTTAATTTTCCGTATACAAAGAAAAACAGACCAGCAATGTAGCAAACTACAGAAATACATTTATTTAATTTAATCGTAAAATATCTATTTTTCTGAACATCAATATTTTTACGTCGCATTATTATTGTATAAATGTGAAATTATTATTTTATACTTTCTGTATAAAGATTTTTAACTTTAGAATCACAAGCCAAACGATTTTTCAACATTTAAATGTTTTTCCACATACTCGTACATACATTATTTATTTATAGCTTAACAATATTATCAAATAGCGTTCTACATGTTTATGCTTGGAACCTGTAATCATTGTGTTGAGTTGCAAAACCATAAAAATTACATTTATTTGAGTCACGAATCAATAAATTATAAAAACTGTTTTCTTAATAACTTGTGCTGATATTGTGCAATTAATCATAAGAGCAGACATTTTGGAGTGATAAGCACATCTTCCAGTTGCCAAATATCAGACTGATAGCTTACCGCATGAACAGAAGAGAAGTGCTAGAGCTGCAAATGCTGATGGAAGACCTATTGGTAGCATCATCATGTTAACATCATTGATCCCAAGTGCTTAACTAGAAGTGGATGATTCTGTAAGAAGAAAAAGAGTTTTTTTAATTTTCATCAAACTTTTGTATTTATATAACCATCATTAAGTACAAATTAAAAATTTGATAAAAAACTAGGTAACATTGAAGTTTCATCAAATAAAATGAATAAGAATTTAGTGTTTCTTAAATAAATCTACCCTGAAAAAAGTTGAGAATATTATCTAATTTCACACAACAAAGATTTCATTTTTTGCTAATTTCTATAGTAAGCCATTTTTTTTTACAAAAAATATCTTCGGAATGACTAGTATTTAAGACAATGGTAATTGTTCTTTCATTAACTTTATTGTTCTTCAAATATTTGTTAATGTTTTATACTTATAAATATATATAATTGGTATTATTTTTTACTGAATTTTATTTACAGTCAATTTAGCGAAAAGTCATTTTATTGCAATAACACAGTTTGATTTATTTATTTTTACAAAACATATTTATTTTATTAATGATGACGATGAATTTACTTGTCAGTCAAATCATCGTCATCGTTGGATAAAAATATCAATAAAAACAAAATCTATAAATATACCTTACTAAATACTATAACAACAAACATATAAAATGTGTTAATCATAATAATAATAATAAACTTTCGCTACAATCCATTCAGGTCCATGGACGACTACACAATCTTCCTCTAGGTCTCTCTGTCTCTAGCTCACTCTCTCCAGTTATGCATACTCAAATTTTTTGCATCTCTGGTTACATTGTCCAACCATCTTATACTGGGGAGGTCGACGGGTCGAATGCCTACTGGAGTTCCTTCAAATACCTTTTTGAGAGTTCTAGATTCATTACACCTTACAACATGATCCGTCCTTTCTTGCCTTCAAGACATTCACTGTATTGGGGTTACATTGTGCGGGGAAAATGTGTAAATATTTGAATATTTTTTTCTTATCTCAATCATAATAATATTGATACAGTAACATAGTTTTTACATATTTCCACAAATATATCTTTTTTTATATTCAAATTCGATTCATATGTTGGCAATCAGTTAATAATATTGTAACCAATGAAATTAGTCTTTAGAGTTTTTAAAAATTCATCTCTTTATAAATATTTACATATTTTTTTTTTATATTTTAATAATTTCAGCAGAGAAAAATAAAAACAAAATAATATTGCATACATATCGACCGCGTTAGGCAAAAGGGCTTAACTTTCTGTTTTTTGAAAATTGTTTTTATTTGAAAATCATAATTTAAACAATTAAATACACGTTCTGTCAAAATAATTAAGCCACAAATGCCGAATTATTATCGAAATTCAGCTTTAGATTTTGAAAAAGAACGACCTACATACTAAGTTTGTGTGGAAATGAAAAAAGGATTAACCTCCAATTTTTTTTTCAATAACTTTTTTAATTATCAGATCAAGAAAATAAAACACCAAATTATTGGTTATTAGCCCTTCAAATTTATGTTAATGTGATTTTGACTGAAAATCATTAAAAAAACGTTTTTTGCAGCTCCTGTAAAATTTGTTCTGTGAAAGTTAATCTCTTTTGCCTAAATATGAACGATATTGAATTAAAAAAAGCGTATAATGCCATAGAATTATATATTCTATTACTTTAAAATATAATATATAAAGTATATCAAATACATAAATTTTTATCAATACATATTTTTATAAATACTCTCATGTCGATTTTTGCACAATTTATATAATATATATCTTATTTGCCGTAAGAAAGATTATTACAATACTTTCTTTTGTCTCTTCAAGTTGTGCTTCTAATAAACTTTTTCCATATATAAACTTTATGCCAGGTGAAGCTCGATCTTATAATAACTTTTAGCTATACACGAATATACACATGAGCAATAAAATCTTTTTCTAAAATAGTGGTTAATCTCATATTCAATCAAAACTTTGACAATAACATTTCTTTTATAATACAATTATTTAGTACTCACTGCCCACCTGAATACACTCTTAAACAGTATACTATCCCTAAATAAATAAAATAATAATAAACAAAAAACTTAGAACATCCTCTCACAGAATTATATTCATTTTATTATTGTATACTTGAACTATTATTGGTATTAATAAAAGAAAGTTATTACCAATGGAAAAGCTTTATTTATGAGTTATTCACTCTCTATAATTTGAACAAATACTTTCTTTTCATATACATTTTATGACAATATAATAATATTATTAACATATAATAAGCCGTCCAACATAACAAGTCTTTTTAATGAATAACCGTACGCAAAATCTTCGAAATAAATATTAATACTATTCATTTTTATATACACCATTAAAATATGTTTTTGGTTTAATCTAGTTTGCCTCACACAAGTTTTATCAGGTACGCATCTTTTTATTTGTATATTTATCATATTACTTCATCTGTAATTATTTTTAAGGCCTCTTTCAAATTTGTAAAATAATTTCACTCATGCTTTCAAGCAAGCTTAATACCTTTCGCCACTGAGTTGGGTGATTGTTGGCCATAAGCTGTGCATAATAAAAGTCTGTTATAAACCGTCGACTAGGTTACTACCGCACAATGAATATACGAACCAACTTAGGTAAAATTCGAATCGAAGAAAAGTGGGGAGAAAAGACGGTAACTAAAATCAAACAGGCACAGAGTTGTATTGAGTAATTAAAATTTATGAATTTTTAAAATAAATTTTATGTTTATATATAGTTTTGAAGAGGTTGTATTATTTTGTAATAAATAGTGTTTGTAAGTAATATTTTTTTTAATTTTTATTGTTATCAAAAGTTACAGGTAAAACCTATCTTTACATGAAAATTTGCCATATTAATATTAAATGTGCATTATAATAATAGTTGTTTCATATATATTTTTCCTGTACTTTATAAAATGTTCATCAAAAAAATATTTTCTACATATTTTATTTAATTGCTTAGCACAATAATCAATATATATAAACATATTTTTTTACTCAATACAATCCTGTGCTTATTCCAAGCTCAAGTGGGGAGGAGGCATACCACACACATGTCACTTATCCCCGATTCGACTACTCAGTTTGCATATTCTTTTATATGTATGAGTCTTTCATATTATTAAATGTTCCATGCTCTCAAATTATAAAACAAATTCATAATTTTTGGAGTTGAACGGCTCATCTTTTGCAGTTTCTTTACGACCACGGTTATAAAACAAGGCAAGGCATATAATTTTTTTTTTTTTTTTAATTTATAATAAATATAAAAATAAGTGCCAACTTACAATAAACCGTATATCATTATAATAAATAAGTACCATCTTACACAAGACCTTAATCTAATATAAAGAGTACATAACGGCAGTAATATTCAAATTAAGTGAGCCTCTTTTTGGTTGTTGTTACTAAGCTAGACTGCATGTAATTTTTTAGACACAGTGAAATTTAAATTGATTTTTACAGATATTTTTTTTATAAGATATAGATATATTTGAAACCCACGTAATATATTTATTTACTTTATATGGCAATAATAACAAATTTATATAATAATTAAATAATAAAAAAAATCAACGTCCTCGTTAGGCTAGTTTGTAGCGCATACGAGGAACACAGGTTTAAAACCCGAGCTGGTTGCAAAATTTTTCAAATGCTTATTCATTTGTATTGTAGCCAGGACACAAACCCGAAACGGTTGAGCTAATAATTGATAATTATTACTCGTAACAAAACTTTCAAAACATTTTTTTGTGTGTTGTGAAGATCCATATGCTTTGTTTCAGAGCAGATATGGTTAAAAGAAGAATAATAAATTTTAGTTAATCACGAAAAAGAATTATCGTACTACAAAAACAAGAAGTTGATGTACTTTTGAGCCCTTTTCAGTTCAATTGTTCAGTATTTTTGTCTCAAAAAAATATGAAGATAGCCGAGAGCTATATCTTGGCAGATATTAAGCAACTTATTTTTAATATCGCATCCTAAAAGTGTGCTGAAAATTTTTCATTATTACTTTTATTTTGTTCCGAGATACTTTCACGCCTCGCAATAACAAACTCATAATGAAGCTTTATATTGTTTGAGTAAATTCAATAAAATAAACGAATTAAACGTGGTTATTTGTGGAAAATTATTATTTTGTCTGAAGCATAGCTTTAAAGTTCACTCGCCAGATGTCACATTAATCCATTAGAAAGTACGTTGAACAGCAGAAGAAGGTTTTATGTGATTTTTTACGGCTTACGTGTTTGAGCGTAATAAAAATAATCTGTTTCATTGCTCTTTATTGCGATGGAAAACATCAAAATTTACGTCCGGACAGCTTCGGTCGATCCATTAAATCAGACGTAAAACTTTATTTTGTTTCAATCCAAAGGTAATCGCCCGTAAGTCGCTAGTATTCAAATTGGAACTTGTTCGCAAAAAGTTAAAAACCGAGATACTTATCCCAAGTGGATTTTATTCGTAGCATTCTTGATTCGTTTTTATTATTAATATTTTAACGAAGTTCAAAATATTTTTATTACACTATTCTTATTTAATTTATTGAACTCAATATAAAATACAATCATAATTTTAATGGCTGTCATATTACACAAATATCCAAAATAACCACAATAATAGAGGAAGAATTAGATTTTTTTAAATTAAATTAAATACGTTTATTCATTTTTTCACTGATGATAGTCGAAAATGTTGTAACAGACGATACTGTCTTAAATTTTCATAGTGAATATTGTAAAATTAATTTCACAAATAATATTAAAAATTTTATTCATTAACTCTATTATGTAATTTTACTACATATATCAAATCGACACTGTTTAGGAAAAAGAGCCTAACCCTCAGATTTTTTTAAAATGCTTTTATTTAAAAATCACAACGTATACAACTAAATACACATTTTGTCAAAAGTAATTAAGTCGAAAATGCCAAATTATTTTTTAAATTCAGCTTTAGATTTTGAAAAATTAACAATCTACTATGTCTGGAAACGAAAAAACCATTAAACGTCAATTTTAATGTTTTTTCTTTAATAACTTTCTTAAATATGCGATTAGGAAAATGAAACACCAGTTTATTAGTCATCATGCAATTTAAGTTTGTATTAATGTGACTTGGACTAAAAATCATTAAACCACGTTTTTTGTACCTTCTATCATTTTTTTCAGTGACGATTACTCCATTTTATCTAAACACATTTGAAATGGTTTGTTAAAAGATACATTTATTATAATTTCACTGTCAACAACAATGTACAATTTTTTATAAAATATTTTTTTACTTGAAATAACTCTCTGACGCCTATTTAAACTTTTTTAGCTATTTTTTTTTCGTATAAGTAACATAACACTAAATTTAAAGACACTATACTGATATTGTAATTTTTTTAAGTTTTTTACTTTAAGAAGACTTTATATCGAATCAGTTTCGCTCATTTTATCTTTTTATAAAACTTATACCTTAAAGAAATAGGTTATTTTTCAAATCATAAATAATACATTGTTTTTTTGAACCCGGGGCTTATTTTCGATCCGTAAATGGTTTTAGTGCTTGACAACTGTCATGTTTCCTTCATAAAATAATTGGACTCTAAAATACAGAGAACATATTCCTATATAACTCAACTCATATACGAGTTTAGTTTTCTCTTTTCACGACAAATAAATCAATTTATTTTCATCGGATGAATAAATCATAAAAATTTATTACATTCTGTTTTTATTTGATTTCATATACTCATATATCTACAATATCCACCGCTTTATCAAATTGATCAACAATTCTTTTTTATGGAAATCAAAAGAACTACCTTTAACGAGTTCATCAAAATTATTTATATCTCATCTGCTATCTCAAATAATACTCATTCAAACATCTTTTTTTATAATATACATAAACAAATACATCCCTCAATAAGCGCAAAGTGATTTAATATAATCCAATTTACAATTATCTACAAAAATTTTAAATACACGCAAGCCATGCAAGGCTTAGGATTTGGTAATCTAATCACTATAGTTTCGATTTAGATTAAATGTATTAAAACAATATATTGACTTAGTGACATATATTGAATCGTGACGGTGTAACTTTCACAGAAAAAAAAATTACACGAGGCATAAATAACGTATTTTAATGATTTTTAGTATAAAGTCATAACATAAACGTGAAGTTCACGATAACCAATAAATGAATGTTATATTTATTTGGTTTGATAATAATTAAACAAGGTAATAAAGGAAAATCATTAAAATTGAGGTTAAATGCTTTTTTACTTTCTCTGTAAACTTAGTAGGTCGTTCTTTTTTCAAAATAAAAAGCTGAATTTTGATAATAATACAGCATTTTGGGCTTAATTCCTTATGATAGTACATGTATTTAATTGCATACATTGTGGTTTCAAATAAAAGCACTATTCAAAAAACTGAGGGTTAATCCCTTTTGCCTAAATAGGGTCGATATATATATATATATATACAACATCAAAAAACTAGTTTTTTGTATCCTGTATGTGAATGACTTTGTTATGATTATCCACGTATCAATTGAGGTATACGTTTTTTCATGAAAATTGAAAAAAATCTGTTTATTAAGATATTTAACTGTGAAATAAATTATTATTCTTTAAGTAATTTCAATTAAATACTGAAGTATATGTTTTTTACTAAAGTAACTAAGTATATATTGCTTATACTAATGTCCTACTTTAACGTATGTATTCATTTATTTAAATTATATTGAAAATAAAATAATCGTTTGTTTAATAAGCTTTTATTATTTTTACTGTGCCTCAAATATTGACAAAAATGTAAAAAACATTGTTTTGTGTTTTTAATAATTTGCAAAGAATCATAATATTATTATTGTTTTTAAGGATATGCTTAATACTTTCAAAACGCATCAATTTTAATGTAGCTGCAAATGAATGAAAATACAACGTTGCTTTTACAATTTTCTACAGGCTACAAAAAACGTTCTTTAAAACAAAATCACTTATTTTTTAATAATATTAATAATTTTTTGCCATATCTTTGTGTATATTTGATTTATTTTTAATATTTTTTTTTGCAAAAAATTATTTTTGATATTTTTATATAAGTTCCTATAAATAACGTTGGAAATTAATGGATATGGCATGGTGATTAAAAGAAAGCAATCATTCAGAAAATAAAAATGCCACGATTTTGTACATTATACGTAGTCGTATCATCTGGTTTGATATTGCAGCCAATTATTCAGTTTCTGTGACAAAATTAATGGGATTAGGAGCATAATTAGAATTTTGACGTGAGAGAAGAACAAAATTAATTAATTTTAATAGTATCTTGCAAATAAGATGGCATAAATAAAATATTAATTTCTAAATTTATTAATGTTTAACATATATTTAATTGATTAATTAACACGTGAATTTATTGATTGAATTATTTAATACTCCAACACTTGATTTCAGTGATGTGCAGCTGCTAAGCGTGGTAAGCTACACGCTATTTTTAAAAGAACTAAAATGAAACTATCTTTTTCAATTTTCTTTCTTAGACCATCTTTATCTGTTTTTTTCGATCACCGTACACCACAAATAGACACTTTTGTTACCACTGTAGCTTAAAATAAAAGTTGAAATCATTTTTTAAAGATTTTTTGCTCATTAATTACACATCATAATTGAAAAATATTATTGGGGTGATTTTATTTTGTACATATTTATTTTATTGCAAAGTTTAGAATTTTTTATTGGCAGAATGATTCTCGAAATATAAATTGTCAATAACAAAATTCTATAACTTTTTATAACCTCCGTCATGAAAAAGTATAGAAAAGAGAAAATTTTAGTCTTTATTTTCCTTTGTTTTTGGCCCAAAATATATTTATTGATTCTATAACATTACAAGCCTTAAGACTTGTCATGGATAGATTGAGTGATTTATGTAATGTGACATCTCTTCTAAAAATCCAATTGTTTTTATGAAAGAAATATTACACGCTTGTCAAGCGAGAAAACGATTCTCGTGTGGAAAATAATCCATGACCAACGACAAACACTTATTGTGTACGTAATATCAAAAACATTATTGAAACAAAAGCTCTAATTCGCTTTCGAAATAAAAGTCCGGATTTTGTCATAACACTTTTATAAAATAGTGAAATATTCGTCATCAAATGAATACTAAATACTTATGAAATCATTTTTCTTTAGTTTTAGGAGGAAGGAGATGTTTATTTAAAATCTAATGTTCAAATATTGTAATTTGTTGTTGCCTGATAATTGTATTTTTCATATGACAAAACGCTGAAAGCTTGTATAATATTTTTATATAAAACAAAGGGAAGTTTATATAAATAACGTAAAGTTTACAGATGATTTTAAAAGTAACTAAAAAAGATTGACATACCATTATTTGACAATTATACTACAATTTTAATAATGTTGTTTGAACTCGAAATTTATAAACTCTTTTATTTATACCTACATAATTAATTATCAATAATTCAATATAAATTAATTAATTAGAGTAGTAAATTATTAAATAAAAATTGGGATTGGAATCGAAATCGGAGAATAGGATAAAGTTGGAGTCAGAGTTAGAAAATTTTGAATACTTTAATTTTCATGTTTGATACTCGATTATACTGCACTAATATATATTTTTTAAACTTAACGTTTATCGTATAGATTTCTTTTATTTTAGATGTTTATTAAGTTATCGTATTATCACTAGGCATACTATCGTATTATTATTAGGCAAATAAATTATGAGTACACCAAAAATCAGTAAAAACAAGACCATAGAAATATTCTGTATTTGATATTGTCATAACTGAGATATAGGACAAAACTTTAGCACAGACAGGTTGTGACATATTACATTCGACATGTATATTATTAACACTTCATGATTCCAATAAATGTTTCAAGTAAAATCACATCAATAACAAAAAAGGTAAAATATATGATCGTCTAAGATACAAAACTTTTCATTTGAAGTACTCGTAATTGTCATATCTTGTTAAAAGAATACAGAATAGTGTTTTGTCAGAACCTGAATATTATTTCTTGCTAACCACTGTTCAATTCAATCATTTTTGTGTTGAAAGATTTTTATTTTATATAATACTTTCAAAATATTTTCACTTTTTTCTATAAATATTTTTTTATACAGAATATAATGTATTTTTATTAGAATAGTATAATTTAAAGGTAAATTTACAGCGTTCGTTTAGCATTGTTTTAAATTTAATTTTGTGTTAGGTCTTAATTAATATAAATAATTTATATTTCCGAATTCTGGTACAGAAAATACTAATTAAATATATAATAATGAAAAACGTAATTAGTCTTATACCATTGTGATAAAAAAATCGT
The DNA here is from genome assembly GCA_036584705.1 of Rhyacophila sp. 25_7. NCBI lineage: Eukaryota > Metazoa > Arthropoda > Insecta > Trichoptera > Rhyacophilidae > Rhyacophila > Rhyacophila sp. 25_7. Next base: position 954 of record JAPMAE010000325.1, on the reverse strand, counting down.
CAGCTTCGACAAAAACATTTTATTATTACCTCTTTAATATATATTTAAATCAGACATTTAAATTTTCAATTTCCGACACTTCCGTCTGAGACA
>JAPMAE010000323.1:14122-26176 GCA_036584705.1 Rhyacophila sp. 25_7 | reverse complement strand
CATTATTTAAGAATATAGCAGAAGTTATTCAATTCGCTATAGAATGAATGGATCATTGCGTATATAATATTAATAAAAAAATATATACGAGGATGTAAAAACATATAAATATTATTTCATGTATGAGCATATTCTTGATATCATTCAAAGATTTTCCAGCCCAAATCAAATTTGTTCTTTTTGACTGCGTTCTACTATTACTCATTAGAAGTATTTATTTCTTCATAATATTAAGATATTTGAATAATTAAAACTTACACCGACTACAAGTTCAAAAATCAATTTTAAACTCAATTACAAATAATCAGGATATAATATACACAATTTTATATTCGTTTTTTTAGCAAAAAAACAGTAGCGGTTTTATATATTGAAATATTATTTATTTAACAAACTTTTTTTTATAAAAATGATGTAAAACTTTTATTATTTGAATGAAATGGCTTTTTACTAAATGAAGGATGGTAAATAAAATTAATTAAGTATGATAATGATAATATAAGTACTAAAAGACAGGTAAAACGTTTAAAATAATGGATGTATGATTACAAAGCTTGAAATTAGTTAAAGATTTAAACTATTAATTGGAAGATAAAATATTTTTTTAAATAAATAATAAATTTAATAGTTACACGTGGAATTGTAGAAGTATTACTAAATACAAACTTGTATGCCGTTGATTTTGCTATGTAATGCTATATTGTGTGATTTATAAATAATATAATAAACCATTAAAATTCTCTTTATAAAATGACTATATGTTATATATGCAATTTGATAGCTTCATCGGCATTACTGGTCTGGGAGTTACCTTTAGATCAAAATTTACGACTGACACTTATCGTTCGCCAATATTGTTAAATAACTGACTGGAAGCTGTTTAATGTTTCGTACATAAATCAAGCAGACAGTGAAATGTGATGTAAATTTCTCAAGATGATATAATAATGTGAAAATAAGATTTGTTGCCGTATCAAATATTATGACCATATAACCAGTAATTGAATCGTCCATTATTATTGGTAATGACTTATTCATGTGGATAATGGTGATTTCATCATATAAATTGGTATTTCAAATTACCTATGTGTTTTTATCAAGCATTTTTAAACTGCATAGGCAATTAATAATTTGCGTTAAAATCTACATGCTTTGAGTGTGTGCTCTTCATTATTGATGTAAGTACTGATATTCGTTCTAGGCATACAGTCATGATATTTGCTTAATCTCTTTATCTATGTATGTAATCTTTGTAAAGTCATATTATTTTATACGTAATAAAAGCTTGAGTTATATATATAACTCAAGCTATTTATATGTATATATGGAAATAGCAATATAGATATTATTTTAAGAAATTCTTACCAATAAACCCAAATTTAGTGCTTACAAAAATTCCAAAGCTTTGTTAAAGAAAACTGAATTCAAAGTTATAACGTAACCGTAAAATCTACAATTATGTATGAATGTGGAACTTTGAGACTGGTGAAGAGACAAAAAATATAATGTATTATTAAATGAATTGATGAATATTAAAACACTCTATAAGAAACATATAAAAATATGCACATTTTTTATTTACAACTGGTTGTCTAAAATATGAAATCAAGCATTTTAAAATATTAGGAATCTATAGACCTAATAATTATTGATAAAATACGAAGCACTTTTAAAACGATATTGAATTGGGTTTCACAATTTTTATGAATATCATATAAGATATTTCAACAATCATCAATTCAAATACGATACATTGAAGATTTCCTTTGACTGATTTAAACAATAATAGATTTTCCATTCTACCTTGACCGAGTACTTTGTCTAAATTGCCCTAAACATAGTTAATGTCTGAAGGATACTGAAGATCGGGTATATGAATCATAATGTTAGATGACGACAACCGCATAAAAAAATCTCGACGAATAAATACAGATTTCAATCTTAAATGAGTTAGTTTATGGATTTACTTCTGACACTCCATTTATATTTATTTGGACATGACCAACAATACGATTACGCCTGGCACTAGATTCAATATAATAATATAAAACAGGTATATGGGGATAGGTAAACATGTGTGCTAATTCAAATTGGTAAATAACCATTTTAGATAGGTACCGCATTGATGTCAGTGTGCACTCTATTTACGTTGCAAGCAAATAATTAATTCACCAGACCACGCCCGTAACGTTGCTGCTTTTATTAACTGGTAATTGATTTTAATTTTTCTATTAGGCACTGGCAGAGTAAATCGACATTTTGTTCAGCCAAGCGTAATATTAATTACACATGCATACAAAGCCTCAATACAGCTAAATATATTTTAAAGTTTAATCGGGAAAGAGATATTTAAAATTGACTTGGTAAATATACGTTTTCATGAATTAAATAAAACATTATTTCATTAAATTTTTCGAATTGCTGTTAATATAATAAAATAAACTTTGATATTTAATGCCCATTTTAAACATAATACTAGCGTGGTGATAAATGTCAAATTAATATCAAATAAAATAAACATTTGCTTACGAGGAACAGTAGTCATAGTTTCAAATGCACTTTGTATGCTTACCTAGTTGGAAAATTTAATTTTCATTTTATAATGGGTATATTTCTTTTGAGAAAATTTTTACTATATTCTATTATAGAACACGCAGACTTGGTTACAACGGAGATTTTACGGCATTTTCAGTATCCGATATTGTATGAAGAGCGATTTCGTTCCTACTTTTTGGCCATCAGGTTGAGCAATTTGATCGACTGAGATATAAATAACCCAGGACACTTCATGACAAAAAATTGTAATAGCAACACTATTAATAACAACCTTACCACTTTCTTTAATTACTGCATTGTGGTGTATGATTAAACCGTTCTGGGCGGCTCTATACAGGTATGTTTTAAAAGAACTTATAGGGAAAATGAAGATAATTTCATTATTCTGTTGTAAGGCAGGTGGCCGTACATAATCGTAGTTTCAATCAGTAAAAGGTGTATAGTGAGACCTATTAAGCCATGACATATGTTATCATCTTGCACATTCATTGCACATGACTTGATTTTCCCAATACATCTGCAATTAATGGTCAGGTGGTGATGAACGTTAACGAAGCTTTAACCATATAATATTGTTATATTGGTAGAATAATAATATATTAGTAGTAGTAGTAAGAAATAATATTTAAATAAAATATATATTATGTTAGGTACTCAAGACGTATTTATTTTTAAACTATATATTCGATGAATTTAATGGAATACTTTTGTATTAAATGTCGCATGCTGACGCTTATACAACACGCAATAAAGAATTATAGAGGTATAAATTGGAGAAACAACGGTTTCCACGATTTATAACAATAAAGGTTATTTATGTTTGTCTAGTGTTACTTATTGCTTCCGTATCACCTTTGAATGTACTGGCGCAAACCTTTCACAGTAGCGCATATACACGTGGAACAAAAATATAACCTAAATGAAGTTTCAAACAATGAGCATATTTAATCACATACTACAAGCGTATTAATTGGCATTTTTATTTTTGACAAATGCGATAATTGAATATTTAGTATTTGTCAGTTTACGATCACTTTAATGAAGGCGTTCTACAAACTGCAATAAGAGGCACATTTTCATAAATTTGAGGAATGGAGGAAGGACTTTGTTTTATTTATCGTTATTCTTTGATAAGATCAATTTTAAAAACCTTACGGCATCATCTAGGAGTCAAGAACAACCCTTCTATATGCATTAAAATTTTCACATATATCTACTTACAATTGTTTTATACTTAACTCAATTTGCCGAAAATGTGCCTTTATCGTTGTTCGTAGACTGCGTTCAAATGTTGACAAAAAGCATTTATTAAAATATTAATATATTTACTATAATATTTATTAAAGCAATTTATTCAGCTCCATTGTTAACTATGCAACCATATATTGAACTTTTCTGTTTTAAACCTTGTCCTATCAATCATTTGTTGTCAGTCTTTCTGCAATTCTAGTGTTGTTATTTATTCGTTCTCACGGAATCAACCGTAGATTTGAGTATCTAAATTAGAGTTTCTTCGATAAAATATAGTCTGCTTGATTCAAATTATCACGCAGCATATTATTGATTCGTATATAATACAATTATTCCCAAACACAAATCAATCAGCAAAAAGTTTCAATTTGTCGTAGATTCACATATTTACTGTGTGTTAAAATGACATATAGTTTAACATTGTTTCATTTAGCGCTTTGTCGTATGTGAACGCGTCCTAAGAGCTAAATGAGGTTCTCATTACAATATACTTACGGTTCTAGATTCATCACACTTTACAACATGACTGGTCTATACAAATCTCTGCTTTGATGGGGGATATTTACTTCTATTTAATTAGTCAAAATCGTATTTTCAAATACCTACATGGTTTTTTTCTAATTAATTTGTCAGGTTCTTAAGTTTCACATTCTGAACATACAGAACTATAAGTTTCATGGTCACGTTGTATACTTGAAACGATTGGTATTATATTCAGCTCTATTTTTGCTAATACATATTTTATAAACTAAAAAAAATGAATTTCCAATTGTCTGAATTCGGATGATGAAAATTTTCCACGTCACTGTTTTGTTTGTAATGTATTTTATTTATTGTGAAAGACTTATATTATGTTTTCGTCGGCACGGTATCAATATATCCAATAAAATTATAACCGTATCGACCGCAAAGGTTACAGAATATACCTATTCGAATATAGGCATCACAACACTTTATATCTTTGCATTTGCATTTTTATTCATTGACTGTCAGTTCGACCAGTGTATGCTAGAAGTTATATTATATGAATATGGAACAAACGGTAAAATTTGTCAAATAAATATGCTGCGACAGGAAATAATGTGTAGATAATGCTAAGTAAAATTATTAATAGTTTTGGTAAATTTACTCTCTAATCATAAATATATTTCAGTAGTACATATAAGTGTTAATATTTAACAATAATATAAAATAAATATTTTTTAAGTAATTTATCAGTCATGAATATACTCTTAATTCACATAAATAAAGAAATATCGATTGACGATTGATTAAAAGCCCTCAATAGCTTGGTAGATAGAACACCCGTTTGTCAATTCGTGGGTCATGAGTTTTGTAGGTATAAAGTCACATATTTTAATGCGTTTGACACAGATATATATTAAAAAAAAATCTGTATTCGCTCCGAGATGGAGCATATGTGATCTTTACTATGTGAATTATTAGTAGTAAGTAATTATAATTGTTGATTGTTAACGGTACTATTTTTTTCAGGTCCATGTCTTGATTTATAAATACAAAAGAATAAATATTTTTAAAAAAGATAAGCAATAGAACATTCGAATGTGTGACCCTTGGATTGCTTGTCGGATGTAGTGTGCAATAATCTACCAAGGGTGACAATTGGCTGAGCTAATAATTAGTAATTATCACTCGTAAAAAAATGTCATAGCTAGTTTATCATTGTAAATAAATATATTTGTTCGATTGCTTATTAAATATGGTTAAAAACGAATATACTCGTGCCACCAACCCCGTAAAAGTCTATTATTACATTATATTGTAAACACTAATTTCATGTACTTATTTCATATGATGGGTTATATCGTATGTATGTTTTGATTTATCCATATGTCACTAAAATATGTATTTAGTGCTCAGATAAAGGAAAGAAAATATTAAGTACCAATCTATCTCACAAGGTTATAGAAACAGATGGCAGTTGAACATGAGAAAATTGGCAGATAATTGGTCGCTTATTTAGAACACAATTTGAATTCCACACCAACCCAACGCGAGCTATTCCATTGTTACTAAATGCATCTGGGTCATATCTGCGTGTAAATAAACTGAATGTCAATATACTCGTATATATATATGTATATTACTTGAGTGAATTTAAACTGCAGTCAATATACAACATAATAATTGCCAGAAGTTCTCCAAACAACGCCCTTCCTTACTTAATACACATTTATTATTAGCTGCATTGGCCAAAACAATTATTTTATTTTCCGAGCAGCCAAGAGACTGCGTAAGATGTTTTCCTTTAAATAATTATAATACAGCGATATAATTAAGCTGGGGTGTCATATAGTTAGATTTATACGGGAGATATGAGCCACTACTCTGCGCGTTGTTCAACACATGCAGGGGAAACATACTTGACATTAATTTTATTAAACTTATAAGCGTACTAATAATGAATCATTTTTTTACTAAAGAAAATTTGTATTGATAAAAAAATGATTTATTATTTCATCTAAAAGATTCAATTAACTCGTTTTAGACGTTTACTACGTTTTGTCTTTACAGTTATCTTTTATATATAAAACAAAAACTTGGTGATGTTAAATATATTTTTTTAATTTCAAATCTATTGAATACGTATGAATACTATTTTTTTAATAAAAAAAATGGAAAGCGATTTAATAATTTTAATTCTAGTATAATAAATTAACAAACAGAATTTTTCCTCACTTTATTAAAAAAAAGGTTTTCTCAATATTTTGTTTATATTTCATATTCAAATAAAGAATCCTGGACTAAAGTTTTAATTTTTCTTAAATAAAAATATTAGTTATGATTTATTAAGAATATTTTATGTATTAAATAGCTATAACTATTGTCACATAACGTTAGGATTATTTTTTTTAAATCACATTTAATGACTTGATTACATACTAGATTTTGAAAATTTTCAAATAATTATTTTTAAATATCCATAAACTCCAAACGCTACCAAATAAATTTACAAATTTAAGAAAAATATTTTTTCTTTTTTAAACCATGTCCACTCCGAAACGAAACATATGGATCTTCAGAATGAATGAAAAAAAATGTTTTGATAGATTTTTACGAGTAATAATTGTCAGTTGTTAGCTCAACCAATTTGTTCCATGTCCTGGTTTCAAATGTACATGAAAAGACATGTGCAATTTTCACCAACTGCGGGTTTTGACCCCTAAGTCTTCAGCTCGTGAGTTGGATGCGCTATCCACTCATCTACGAGGGTGATATAAGTCCTCTTTATATACTAATTTTTATTTTTCATCTTTTCTTCACCTTAACACTTATACGAAAGATTCCAATTAATTTTCTTCAATGAACTCGGCATTTCGTTTTTGATGCGGGTGACATTTTATAACACACAATATGTTTCAATTTATTATATTTAATATTATATTTATATGCACGTATATAGTACTCATATACCGTGTCGATATATACCTACCTAAAATATAATTAAAATGTTGGTGTGTGCAGTAATCTTGGAACATGTTAGTAAAGTGTTATCAACTACTTCTAGTGCGTATTCAAAAGATACAAGTAGAAGAGCGGCTTGCGATATTGTGGGGGGGAAAATATATTTTATAGGGTGTCCCTGTGCGAAAATTTGTCACACGTTGGGAGAGAACAGGGAGAAGGCGGGCGTTGGTTGACAGAGTAATCCTCTGCATAGTGTACGCACCAAAGTGCCTTCTTGTGTTATCTACGTAGCTACGTACACTTGCGATGGAAGTATTCCTAATTAAGGCCATACATCATCACGGTGGTCTGATGGGTGTGTGAACTTTGGGAGGACGTTATGGAGTCAGTTTTTTCATACGCACAGTGATGCTGTTATGATTTTCTATCCACCGGCTTTTGCTGTGAGCGCAAGATTCGTTTAGTAATTTACAATTTAGTTCTAATGAGATGAACTAAATCTGTAAACTGACAAATTAGCTTTTGAAGAAAAAAATCATATATAATTTACAAAGTGAGATTTAAAATAAAGTTTTATCATTTAACTCGGTCTCTTAATGTTGTGATTAAACCTCATCCGTTAACATTTAACATGTCACTTAACTGATTAAGTACCAAAAGTGAATTAACTAACAGAGCTTGAAACGTAGTTTGATAGAAAAAATTAGAATATTTTGAATCATTTTAAATATCTAAAGATAGATAAATATAGAGAGATATAACTATAGATATATTTTTAAACCACGTCAGTTCCGAAACGAAGCATGGATCTCCACAATGAGAAAGATTATTTTGACAGTTATTTTTTTACAAGTAATAATCGTCAATTATTAGCTCAACCATTTCGGGTTTGTGTCTTGGCTACAATACAAATGAATAAAGATTTGTAAAATTTGCGACCAGCACGGGTCTCGAACCCGTGATTCCTAGCTCGTGAGTCGGGTGTCACTATCTACTCACCCACAAGGGCGCCAAATAACTATAATATGATAATTAAAAACAAAGTGATGACAAAAACATTTTAAATATACTTTTGAAAGAAATATTAAGGTTCTATTTTTAGAAAATAACAATTTTTCGGGTTGTAACATTATGTCTGGGACAAAAAAGGGTAACGTTTCTCGTAATCAGAATGAAACAATTGTTTCTATAGTAAATGACGTATAATGAATTAATCGGTTCTGACGATTAAAATAACTCTATATAACAGTATTTCATTGTTAAAATCCTTTGCACAACAATGAAAGATAGTGTTATTCACTAAACATGTGTTTAAAGTATTGAATACAAAAACAAACTGCATTTAAACTTATCTTACAAACTGATGATATATCCTATTAATACAGTATTAATAGTTAATTAGATTCAACATACTTTCTTAAAAGTTCTATATCTGACATTGTTTGTAATTTCTCCATACATATTATTATTATGAGTATATACATACTATTTCTGGGCTAGCTTAGATCATTTCAGATCACTAGAAAATTGTTCTGTTTTTGCATAAATAACTGTACCAAATCGAAAGCTTTCTCCATTTTCTCATATCACTACACACTAAGGATTTTTTAACATTTTCAAAATATCAGCTTTCCAAATTATATTATCATGTTTCTGTTATATCTGCCACATATATCTTGTTCAATAGTAAAATTTGACGGAAACGAAGACTTTCATATTCATACTCTATCTTAGTTGCCATGAATTGATTTATCTAGAGATATTTTTTTAAATTCTAGGAACACAATTATTTCTATGTTTAAAAAAAATGCAATAATTTGTTGAATTTACTATATACTTGTCATAAGCTCTGCTTATACTTTAATATGAAACAAAACTTTAAAAAAAAAATGTAAGAAACTGTTATATATTTATTTGTATGTACAACAACTGCGACGTCGCATTGATTGGTTAAATTGGGCGCACTTTTGAGACTGATGTATTGAAATTGCTCATTCGAACGACGCCGTATTTCGTCTAGACGTGGTTGTCTCTCTTAACTTTAATGGTACTCTATTGTCCAATCAATATATTATTTGATTACGCTCACAATATGAAAATGGTTAGATATTTGCGATTTTGTTCACTGGGTATGGGGATTCAAATACCGCATCTAAATTTAATATGAACCTCGTTTATTTTTATAGATTTTAATTCTGACGTAACTGTCAAAGAAGTTGACACTAATACAACAACAAATCGAAAGAACGAACTACGATGCATGGTGATAGCATCATGTGCATTTCCTCTACAGGTGTAGTTAAAATAAGGGACTTACTTATCAGGAATTTGGTGAAATACTTGTGGGTAAATGGTAGGTAAAAAAAAGATAAAATATTACTCTATCATAAGACACATTCAAAGAAATGTGGAACCCAATTAGGAGTATTTGGATGACTCATAATTAAGTCTATATATCATCAAATTTTTTAACCATGATTAACATTTTATAATTTTAAAAATATATGTTCTTTCTAATGATAAAGTTGCAAAATTACTTTAATATTAAGAATTTTGAAATAGTTTATAATGACATCATGGATTCTGCTCATTTTTAAATGTATTTATCGTAATTTATTTATATGAAATAAGCTGTATTTGAATATTATGATTACGATGCTTTTTTTATCAAGAGTATTTTATAGTTATTTTGTCACGTTACGATCAGGCTACGTTGACAAAATAAAAATATATTAAATCATTTGTTACAATATTATTTTCGTCATTACATAACATTGTAAAAAATATACTGACAATAATTCGACTGCAATAATGCAATAAGATAAATAATTGGACTTGTTGGAAATATGGATTGTTATCTATCTTAAAGCTTAAAAATCTGTGCTCCTACCCGTGACATTTTTGTTTGCAAGAACATCATCATTGATGCTTCGCGAAGTCCTAATTACATCGGCGACCACGTAATTATAGTGGATCTCTACCCTTTGTTATCGTTTCTGTCAATGTGGTTGTGGCAACCTTTGTTTCAAATATATATCATTTTAACGCATGCATTTACTACAGAATATCGTCAAACATTGACTATACATACAATTGTCGTATATTTTGAATGCAATTGACCACGTTTGAAATGCGAAAAGAATTTACGTTATTAGGGTCATAAAAATACATATAGCTGAATCGTTGTGATAGATTTTTTAATATATCCGTATAAAAATTCAGAATGAAACTATGTTATAGCATTCGCGCAGTTGAAGAAGTCATTTTGATAATTTCTCGATGCACTATCAAAGTAAAAAAAATTAGTATAACTCAACGTATTTATGTATTGTCAATACTTTATTGTCAGTATATTGAAATAATTTTACCGATTTCTGTACTTATGTGTACAAAATATAATAAAAATTATGACATTTTAAAGTCAATTGAAGTTATAAAATATATACTCGTCAATCGTAATAATCTGAAGTTCGGAAAACCTCTTTGCTTTTGCTACTGACTATTAGTAAAAAACTTTTTTAATAAAATAATAACATTTCATTCAATAAAATAGAAAAATGTGTTCATTTGCGTAAAAAATAAATGAAAGTGTGTTATTTTGCAGTAAAATATATAAAACTGGTATATTATTGTTTTCGTATAATTTTAATGGTATACAATAAAGAGTGTAGTCAAATTGAAAATATAATATACTTAGAAGAATTATGAGACTGTTGAATAATTTAGCGTTTATTTTAAATGTTCCGTTATTTACGTATAAATATGTATATTGTTCAAAAGTTTACTCTCAGTTATAATGATAATGTAGATATGTATCGTCAATTTTAGAATACGACCAAATATCGTGCCTAATAAGAAAAACATGCCTGCCAACCATCAATCAACGTTAATTAACACAGTTAGCTGTCATGCAATTTTTTGTTCCTCGTTATTCAAACTGCATGTTGGTTTATTTTTGCATTGGTTGAAAACGCTTTCAACCGCTATATTAATTTACCTGCCTACGAGAAAGTCACCACTACACTCGTCCATCATACTCATGACGACCGTACGTCAACGGACTGGCATGTACTATTATATATAAACGCTTTAAGTGGGCGGAGATTAGTTAGCATATTGTATACTTTTTCATTATGTGCTTTGCAATAATTTACATAAATTACAGTGCATGCTCGACAACGTTGAAAACCATAATTCTGCGGAGGTTTTAAATATCTAATTTGACGTAATTTTAAAAATCGCCCGACATGACATCCTGCATCAGTTATCACTAAAACTTTTGCACTTGATTAGCTCTTAAAGTTTACACTGTGTCTAAATATTTTTTTCACTTAATTCATGGCACGAACTAAGCAAAATTAGTTATTAAAAATAAAAATAATATATTTCGTAACATTTTCATTCTTTGAGCGCAATTAGTGACTTTTGAAATAAAAATAATATTGTGAAAATGTCTAAAATAAGGAAAAATAGGTGACATCGTATTTTTGGAATTACATTGTACGCCATAGGTTTGTTCCATAATCTTTCATTGTACTCACACAAGTACTTTATTCGATATTTTCCACATCCAGTATTATTAATTTAATCAACACTAAACGTTGAATTAAATATGTATCTTATAATATAGATTACGATTTCATGATATTTTTTGAAAAATAAATAATACTATAATATAATAGGCGATTCAAATTTTGATGTAAAAATTTAAAACGGTGTCTACTTATATAAAAAAAAAACATTCTTTATATAATTAAAAACATATTTTGGAAGGAATAATGGAAAATCACTAGTAAGTTAATACATTTTACTATACGC
>JAPMAE010000322.1:0-13922 GCA_036584705.1 Rhyacophila sp. 25_7 | reverse complement strand
CTTTGTGGTGTGAATATTTTGTTAAAGGTTATTTTTGCGTGAAATTGTGTCTACTTATTAGGTTTGTTTATTTTCTGGCTATAAATATAAACGAAAAACAATTTTAAATTTTGAAACAATAAATTTTGCTTGAATTCGCAACCCTTGTACCAACTCTTTAGCAGATATATAACCAGTGAGCCATTATTTGTTACGTTTATTGCACTCTAAGAATATTTTCTCTTTACAATTTCATTAATAAATTTAATTTTAGAACAAATTAGGATACGATGAATTCCATTTTTTTTAAATTAAGGTAGTAATATTCTTTTTTAATCATATCTGCTCTCAAACAAAGCATATGGATCTCCATAATGTGAAGATTGTTTTGACAGTTTTTTTAAGAGTAATAATTGTCATTATTATTTTAACCGTATCGGGTTCGTGTCCTGGCCGCAATACAAATGAATAAATATTCGAAAAATTATGCAACCAGCATTGGCCCTTGAACCCGTAACTCCCGCTTCCCAGGCGTACGCGCTATCCGCTAGCCTAACTAAGGCTTAAAAATATTATTAGTCACGAATAAATTTCGTGTATGTTCCTCTCTATTGATATATCAGATTAATTTTATCTTCTGTAAAGTTTTCAATGAAAGTCATTTTATATTAATTACGAGAAATTAGTTATAGAATGAATATTTTTTAAAATATTCAAAATGCCATTCATTTTAATAATTATTGCTTATCACAAAATATTGACAGTAAAAAGATGAATCATTCATTATTGTTCATTAAAACGAGTTTTTTATAACTATTTACTTATTTCAAATAAAAATAGTTTGATATAAATATGTATACACAACAAATTTGTGTTAATTACAACTGCATTTGTGGTATACAAAATAACAACTTTGCCTTGTTGCAATCTATTTTTTCATCAAATTATTAACGGAGTGAGTTTTTGACGAGTCGCAGTAATGTTATCCCCAAAGCTTTAGAGCTACGAGTGTGTCATCCTAACTCAATATTCTGTATTGGATGCAATACGCAGGCATAAAGGAAAACTATTTTATAATTTAATTTGAATTGGACGTCATCATAGTCTACTCTGAGTATTCTATAATTACAATAGAATTTAGAAAAGATATTTTATTTAAACTGTAGAAAAATTCTTCGTAAACAATTTTCATTGGGGGAAAAAAATTGAAAACTCCACATCAATAATAATACATATTTATTATTACATATTAGCCCCCAGTTGTGACACCTATATTTTGTAAAATTATAATCGAAATACCATCAAAGGTACGATAAAAAATGATTGCGAGTATTGCGTAAAATGGAAAAGATTCCATACATCATGAGCTAAAAATAATTATATTAGGCGCGAGATGGGTAATTAAAATTTCACCTATTTCATCGTATAGCTAAAAAACTCTCAGAAAGAATCTAGAGGAAAAGTATGTATTAAATATAAGAAAACTTTTGCAAGACTTAAAACGTCTGGTTTGTTATTTCGAACGTCATGTTTGATTCGATATTTGTTTGTTTTCTTATAATATACGAAATTTTTAAATGCTACCCTTTAACGCTAGTAAAAAGATAATTTACCTTACTTTGTAATAGTAAAAGATTCCATAAAACAGATTTTGCCATACTATCTTATATAAACATAAAAAAAACTGTTTTATATAAACGTTTGTTAGCAAAAACCGGTATTATAACAAACAAAACATTTTATTTGAATGCATACGTTATTTTTCATGACAACCAGACTCTGTAAGAGAAAAACAATTAATGTCGCGATGCTAAATTGGCGAAACGTTTCGCTGAAACAAAAAATTGAAAAAAAAACTCTCAGCTGTAAGCTTCGTGCAAAACAGACCTTTCAAACAAAGGGTCGCTTTGTTTCAGTGTATAGTACGCTCTGCAGTTTATGATCAAAGCTTTTTTAAGCATTATCAAAGTTACAAACATTATCCGTCGATATTACAGCACGGTCGATACTCATCGACTGTGCTGTAATATATGTATGTGTAAATTAGCATTAATCTAATTACTTAATGAATGTGGTAAATTTCAATAAAACCATAGACAGCTAAATTCATACTTTAAGTTAACTGAATTTAATTTAATTTGAAATTATTTAACAGTGCTTAAAATATACGAACTGAGAATAATTATATAAAAAGCAGCCAGTCGACATAAATCTCAAACAGAAAATAAAACAGACTTATGTTAAATGTGATTAATTAAATCTACAAATCATATATTTACTAAAAACCGATCAATTAATTATAGTTGTTTTTATTATTGTAGTTTTTTCACTACTATTCTAATTACATAACTAAAAGTTGTGTGCTGACTGAACAGTGTCATTTTTTCAATCAGTAAATCACTTGCTCTCTGCATATGAGAGGAGAGATGTTTTTTTCTATTCAATGAGCTGGGCTGATTTTCGCATAACATGTCGACCGTGCGTAGGCAAAAGGTATTAACACTCACAGAACAAATTTTAGAGGAGGCACAAAAACGGTTATAATGATTTTAGTCAAAGTCACGTTAACACAAACTTAAAGTGAATGATGACCAATAAATCTTTTCCCGGTCTGATAATTAAAGAGTTATTAAAAGAAAATCATTAAAATTGAGGCTTAATCAGTTTTTCTTTTCACGCAAACTTAGTCGGCCACTCTTTTTTTCAAAATTTAAAGCTGAATTTCGATAACCATTCAGCATTTTCGGCTTAATTCCTTTTTACAGAACGTATATTTAGTTGTACGCATTGTGATTCTGAAATAAAAGCATTTTTCAAAAACATTCAGGTTTAAGCCCTTTTGCCTAAATAGGCTCGTTATGATAACGTGATATTTAAGATTAACATAGTAATATTATTTTTTTTTGCACTGCTTTGCACATAAAAATAAGTTTATAGATATTTAGACCTTATCGTATGCAACTTATTTTTTACTTTATTAATATATTAGGTACCGATACAACCATTAATACTAGTATAAAAAATCCATTATTTATATGAGCATTTTATTTGAATTATCAATACAAAATATTACTTATTTAACACGGCTTCTTTCCCATGCTATATCGCTTTAGGTCGACTGTATAAAAATGTACCACACATAAAACAATGTGAGCATACAAATGAAATCCCAGGCGAGTGTTGTGTGGTAACTAATAGTCTTTTTTCGAGCAAGATGTTTTCTCTAACCAGCTGGAGTGGTTGCTCGCTTGCTTACTTACACCAATATGCCAACTTACACAATATATTAATACGAGTAGAAAGCTCTACAATATAATAATATGTAGCTTCCAGGCATTATCGCTGTAAAGCTTTAAACACTGAAGTAAAAAAGTATCGTATTATTCGTAAATAAAACCGCAGACAGGTTTCCGGGCGGTTTTTTGTGTGATTTTACAAAAGCGGTTAAAATTATTGGTTCAGTTTTTAGAGTCGTTTGTACTCGCATACCAGACAAAAAGTTTAATTTTACTCTTCCCCAAATAAAATTATTATTACTTATAATCATAGTACATATAATTTCGTAAACTTTCAACTATCTCTATCAACTCATTTGAAATTGTTGCTTATCAGTATTTTTTTTTAGAAATAAAATAGGTAAATCTCAGTTGTTTTGAGAGATTAAGACCACTACTATAATAAAGAAAATATCTAATGATTTTAATATGATTTAGACTCTATAAATTCAAAGAAATACAAAAGATTAATTATTATGTAAATCGATATGAGAGCGTGTCGTCTGAGCATTTCAAAATAATGATAATGTAATAGAAGTGATTCATCTGTATTTCCAGTAATATGTATAACATACATTTTACCATTACATAAGATTCGATTGAATTCCCATAAGCATTGAAAATATTCTATTCTACGATTCTGAGAACAATTAAAAATAATTTATTACATTTCAATAATAATAATGAGTTGCAGGTGTCAAACAGCTTCAAACGTGGAATGGGAGGAGGTTGCGTTTCATTTATTGAAGATTTAATTTTCTTTGTTAGTACCTGTGGACAAACAGTTATTAATTCGCTTTTCATAGTCAAAAATGACACTACTTTGATTGTATAATGAAATTATTATAAACACTTTATTTATAAAAACAAATAAATATAAATTTTCTACCTCATTTAGTTTTATAAACTGCCTAAAAGGCTACAATTCGCCTGCTGTATCAGGCTTGCATAACTCTCTTATGTTGTCAAAAATCAAAGTGTCACCATAAACGCTCCTCAAGCTGATAGGATTTTATGAATGCTGGAAATTAAAGATAATATTTTGGAAGCTACAAATTTGAAGTATCTTCATCCTTTCTCAATCAGTTTGTGTAGATGTTGATATCTTCATTTTGCAATTCTCGAAGCAAGTTCTGATGAATTCCTTTCAGGTCACGCCATGCGATCCATGGCCTAACCCAGATACGGTTTCTTTGACTATTCTTTTCCACCGGTAGTATATTGTTAGTATTGCACTAATGGCAGAAAAATATAACTCTGATAACTAATAATTAAAATTAAACTAATTATCAAATAAGCTAATTTAAGGGAGCTATCAGATGTATTTATCTCTTACATGATCCACCTGGCGGTACAGGAAAACGTTTCTTATCAGCTTGCTATTAACTCAAAATGGAATAGCTCGGTATATAGCTATATTGCTGCTACGTAATTGAATGGTGGACGAACAGCGCATTTAGTGATAAAATTGTCATTGAATTTGCAATTTGTCAATAATCTAACTTAACATGTAACATTGGCAAAGGTTCTGGCATAGCAAGAGTGCTGAAAGCATGCCAATTTAGGGTAAATTCACTATATATGGCACATAAAAATCGCATGACATGCTTGATCAGACTCTTCAAGGTTTACGAGGAAATGCATAATTATTTGGTGGAGCTCTCATTTTATTAGCGGGCGACTTCCAACAGATTCTAACAGTTATACCAAAATCGACAGCAGCTAGTGAACTCAGTGCTTGCTTCTAAGCATTGCAACTTTGGCGACATTTACAAAAAAATATCTTGATCGCCGATATGAGTGTATATTTGCAGCGAGATTAATTGGCAGGCATATTTTAAAAACAACAATTAGACATTGGTATCTGAAAAGTTTCAATTGATGCAGAAACAATATGCATTTCATTTCCATCCAATTTTTGTGTCATTGCGCCATCTATTAAATAAGTAATTCAGAATATTTTCCCACGAATAACAACCAATTATAAACACCATAAATGACTTATAAATCAATTCACAGTGATATGAATACGAACAGAATTAGGTCTGTGGAGTTGGTTCAAAATTTACCAACTCTGACTCTGACTTCATCATATTTTCCGACTCCGACTTCAATTTTCATTTTATTTGATACGTATATCCAATTCATTTATATTGACTCATTGATAATGATATATATATAAATGAAACAGTAAGTACATATCCACTTAAACAAATCAATTTATTAAAAAAAAAAATATTACTTATATGCATTAAATACAATTATTTTTAAAAAAATAATTGTATTTAAAATCTATATAAAAGAATAAAATCAAACTTTTAAAATAAAAAGTATATTTTTATAAAAAAAATACTTTAAACACTGCTTTCGTAAAAATGTCTAACATAATGTATTCTCAGAATCATATATTATATATTCGAGTGATGTTAATTATAAAAGAAAATATAATGGAATCGGTTGATTTTTTTCTGACTCTGACTCTGACTCCACAGCCATGGACAAAACTGTTAATTACCCAGTTGAACCTTTAAGTTTGTTGGACCTTCCAGAAATGCCCCCGCATATATTCTCGATCAAAATTGGTGCCCCCATAATTTTTCTTTGAATCGTTAATCCACCTTGACTGTGCAATGGAACCAACTTGCTGTGAAAAAACTGATGCCTAACTTCATCGAAGCGACAATTCTATATAGCAAATCAAAAGATGACGCTGTCCTCATTCGACGCGTTCCTATGATCCCCACCGACATACTATTTGATTTTAAACGATTACAGTTCTCCGTTCGTCTTGCTTTTTCAATGATAACCATCAAAGCGCAAGTACAATCACTGTGTAGATTAAATTGAGAAATCCATATTTTTCACACTGTCAATTACTTATTGCATGCTCTCGAGTAGAACAGCCTGCAAAGTCATTCATTTTTGCATAAGTTGGAAAAACTAAAAATATCGTCTACCCTAAACCACTCGAGTATAATACTATTTACAGAACGAAAGAACGAAAAAAATATTTCTTTGCCTGGCGTAGCAACGCATGCCGAGTTTCAGCTAGTAATTAATAAAATAACAAAAGCAGTTAAATTTATGTCTTATTTAAATTCTGTTATTCAATTATACTGATAAAAGAAGACCAAGTACATGAAAACGATAAGTTTGATATTGGGCAAAAAATTAGTATTTTTTGTATATATTAATAAACTGTGAAACAACTTTCGCTCAACCTGGTTAAAATAATTGCTCTGGCCCATCAAAATATTTCATTTTTATTTTGTTCGAAACGTTACAAACTAGGTTAAATAAATAATTCAGTTATCTCTTATCAGTGTTATCACGTCACGGTGAAGTTCTTCATATTTAATAAATCTCAAACTTTTTAGCGCAGCTTTCTTAGTTAATGTGAAATATTTATTTTAACATATTTTTTCCTGGCTAATTACTAAAATTGTAAATGAAAATTAACCAATAGAAAAATACATTGTATTTTTTTCCTTTTTGTTATTTACTTTTTGCTTTACTTAGCTAATAAGCAGTATTTCCTATTACCAATCATTTTTCATGCGATATTACTCTCTTAATAAATTTGAGGGAAAAGGAGTGGTAGATTGCCGAACAAAATAATTTTTTTTTTTAAATGATTGTCATTTTATATAGAGTATTTTTTAATAAAATCAGCAAAGTTGTATTTAAATAATATTACCATCCAAAATATATTATTCTTTTTTGGTTTTACATAAATATGATGCATTTTGTACGCATGTATACGGCTAGTGATAATTGTACAAATTACTCTCACTATCGAAACCATTGATGGCCAGAACGTCGATCGCAATCTACTAGTTGATGATGCAAGTATTTTTGGCCGATCACGGACCTGTATTATAATATTTCTTATTCAAACAAGTCACAATTACTCAACGTTACAGCTCTTAAAATCCGCTAGTTTCTATCTCTTCTCTTACTTCACCTAACTCACCCATAGTTTCCTCCCACGTATGTCAAGTAATTTAAAAAAATCGTAGTTAAATACATAATTATATTATTGTTGTAAATTAGATTTTTTTGTATCGTTATTTTTTATATGTATAAAATATTTGTTTTCAATACAGATATTTGTATT
Organism: Rhyacophila sp. 25_7; assembly: GCA_036584705.1. Taxonomy (NCBI): domain Eukaryota; kingdom Metazoa; phylum Arthropoda; class Insecta; order Trichoptera; family Rhyacophilidae; genus Rhyacophila; species Rhyacophila sp. 25_7. The sequence continues at coordinate 6,551 of JAPMAE010000322.1, read as the reverse complement.
ATTTAAAAAAAGGTTTTTATTGTTCTCTCGTGATATACGCGTAATTATAAGCGATATCAGTCGATCGCCATCAATAATTTTATCAACTAGTCGCCCCTAGAAATAAAAGTGTGCCACCTCTGATCCAAACTAACTATGGCTGTCTCTAAATTTTATTAGGCAGACATTCTTTGAATCATACTCTTTGAATGCATATTGACTTATCAATAAAACAACAAATGTATTTTAATTCATTTGTTTGTGGAATTAAATCTGGATAAAAATAAAGGAACAAGAATTCACAGCGGTAATAAATATTAATATGTATTTTCAACCTCTTTAATGATTAGTTTTAAATTTGGACAACCAAAAATGGTTTTTTTACCCACCACCCGTACTCGCACTTGAACTTTCGCAAACTGCCTCGCAGCTATTCTCCTCATATCCAGTAAATATTTGGAAATTAATAATAAAACCTATATATTTATGCGGAAAAAAAAGCTGGTAAAATTTTAAAATATTAAAAATTTAATACGCAAACTCTGAGTGCTGTATTAAATAAAAAATGTGACAGAATCATTATTTTTGTTTCATTAACATTTGCGCGGGTTGTGATTGCCTTAAAAATGACAAGTTATTCATGTTTGTTTTGTGCATATTCATTCATTCGTTTTTCAAATGACGCATTTAAATTTTCATAAATATACATAATGCGCTTGCAAATGTTTGCAGATATTTTTCATTTTCAGTTCCATTTTCATGCGACGGTGAATTTATTCAAATATTTTTAAAATATCTAGAATATTAATTTAGAATGATTCTTTTGTTCTCTATTTTAAAACAGCTTAACGACCGGTGTTTTTTTGCAGAACTTTGCACGGTGACCGGGCGATATTTGCAAAAAATGTGCAAAAAATTGTCCTTCCAGTAAATTCACTATAACTTATCAACCACTTGAGATATTTTAACCAAATTTCATTTAATGGCTTGCTTATGGCTCTGCGCATAAATCACTGTAACTTGATCAGGGGTTCTAAATCTGTGGGTCGCACCAATACTTGACATAATTTAAAAAAACTTAAATATAATATATTTTTATATATATAACTGTAAAATCAACTTGTTCCTATTATTTTCTTTGTTTTTTTAATGGGATATTATAATGAAAGATAACACGAGTTTGATAAACATTTTATATGCGAGGTATATTTTTGAAATGCATTGGTATCCAAAGATACTAAATGTTCTCAACATGACTATCCAAAAATCTACAATATGCAGAAACTGAAATCAAACTCGACTAAATTCGAAGCAACAGATGACTAATTGGCGAAAAATGGCCAAAGCATGGAGAGGCTTTCATCTGGCATAGACCCTGGCTGATGATATTTTTAAGCACCAACAATATATATGATATATAGTTCTAATCGCATATTATTTATCTCTTAATTTTAGCAGAGATTATAAAATTGGGAAAAAAAGGAAAGTACAAATTATATTATAAATCATGTGATACTATAAATGGATTGACTTTATATTTGTCTTTGCGAAATTTGTCTATCTATACAATTTTGAGTTGTAAATTAATTTGTATCCGGAGAATGCAACATGTAAGAATATTTTTAAATGAATTAAATGTCTTATTCTCCGTGTACATCAGTGTTTTTGATTCACGCCAAGTGGTACAATGATAAGTGCAAGCTGTAAAATATTATGTTTACATTAGTCGCAGTCTAGGTCGACCCAAACGTCGAAAAAACAATGCATAATGGCGATATCCCAATATGTAACATAAAGGCGTTCAAACAAATATCCACTAATTCGGATGGGTGACATATTTTTTAAAAAATATCGGCCTGAATTAAAAATTTTATTACGTATAAACGTGTCAGAAAAAAACGAGGTCAAAAATAGAGCCATCTGACAACTTAATTTTTAAGGTTTGTCACGGTTAAATAAAATTTATTTTCAGTTTAATAATATGTTGAGACTGTGTCCCGCCATGTTTCGTCAATAGCGCAAGGCAAAAGTGATCGTAACCTATTTATTTATCTTAGGAAAGACGCACGTGACGTAGGACTCACATATGAGTCCACGGTCATTAACCACTAGTACTCTCAGGACTCACATATGAGTCCACGGTCGTTAACCTGTTAACGAATTGAATATTTCATGATTTATGAATCGACGCTCAATATTTATTATTATTATTATCTCGTTTCACGCGATTATTTTAAAAGCATTGAACTTTTCCACGCTTAATACTGTTTTAATACCGATACGGAATAATATATTTTAATTGTTTAGCATTATTTGTAACTCTTGAATATTTATGACATGTTTTTTTTGAATGTATAATTAAAAGATGACATATTTTGCACTATATATCTAAATATAAAACATTTTAAATCCATATCGACCGCGCGAGGTTCGTAAAAAGTAATATTTCTTTATAACATATAAAACCTATTAAAAATCAAATGCTACTTATTTTCTCCATATGTGATTTACGTTTGTGCAATGATCATTACATGGACACTGTTCGCGAGTATTAACGCATATTTTATGAAAACCTTTTCTTGGTCGTACATTTGTTTTGTTTCGACTCATTCGTAATGTCATCTAGAACTCTGGCTTGATCTAAGAAATTGACAACATCACGTCTTGTTCTTCATCTCGAAATGAAAAACAGCCAAGTGTTTTGCTGACGTAGAGAGCAATTACGAAATTATCTCTAACATCAACATATTCCACCTAAGTGAGGTGAGTTTGTTCTGTTTTTTTTTTATATTCTTAAAATATATTCTATTCAGCTAATTCGTTGAATTACTTAATATTTATCTACAATATGTTGTCGAAAAAAAAAATTTCATTTATCATGTCCAGGCGTATGCATCAAAATTCGTTTTGGAAAAGTATGGACATATATGTACGGGTACGTCAAGCGTCAAGCAATAAAATACTCTTATATATTATATATGCGTAAAATAAACATTATATAACAATATTATTGCATACATTTAATAAAATTCAAAATTTAAAGCAAGATTAATGAATACGCTTTTACCCAATTGTGCAACCGCAATTAAAAAACTCACTTCTAGACATGTTAGCAATAAATATTTTTGACCAATTACCTATACTTTAATTATCGACTTTAATTTGTTTAAATATATGTACGTCATTTTTTAATAATATGTATACATCATATTATGAATTTAAAAAAAAATTAAATAAAACGAAATCGATGTATTCATTCATACTCAGCTGCAAACATGATAAAATCAATTCAATTAAAAGATGAAACCGTTTAAGAAATACGTTTAAAACTGAGTAATGTGTATAATATATTACTTGTACGCGCATTTTGAATTCAATTTACTACTATGAAACTCATAAGATACATAACACAGTAGAAGGGCATTTTATAATTATCTGAAAAAATACATTTAGTAAAAATCAAAATATAAAATAATTATTTATATTTTCCCGAATATTGTATTTATTTAGAAATCCACTTATCATATTTTTAAAAAAATACCTTTTTTACTACAAAATTTGACAGGCATGTGCCACAATATAATTCACATTTTCGTGGTATTCATTTTCATAAAGCACTTTTCACATACAATATTAATTAGATAAGTACCTCTATGAGAGAGAATTATTCGTCGCCACGAAATTTAAATCTACTTTACGCATTGGTACGATTCGTATATACGCGTATACAATGGTTTCTTGCACAGAGCCACGTAACTGACATATTTGACACGATCAAATTTTTTTTAACTGTATACACTCTGTAATATACCCATAGTATGTAAGATTTTTTAAACGAATACCTTTATTAGTCATTGAATATCTACTGCAGTTTCTGCCAAACATTCGAGTTTTCTCAATATTAAGTACTTCTCACTTCTTGAGTACTAAATGACTAAGCTTTCATCTTATATACGACCTCGTATCACACTGTTGTATATTTTGTAAACCATGATGAGCAACCCTTTCGTACAAATCTATTGATTATGTTATCGATAAGAATAAAAAAGAATCGTTATTTTTTATTTAGTGCGAGTAAATGCAGGGCAACACCAATCACGCTATAGGTCAGTATCTGGTCTACAATATATTTTACGCCAATTTTTTTTTGATAATATGTATTTTCTTGCATAATATATTTCATATTTCGTTATTGTGTAGCTAAATATTGATTAAGAGCTTCCATTGCATTCTATAGATAGATGATTTTTCATTAATAAATGCCTTCAATAATTTGTTTATTTCTCTTTTAACCATATCCACTCTGAAACAAAGCATGTGGATCTTGATAATGTTAAGATCGTTTTGACAGTTTTTTTACGAGTAATAATCATCAATTATTAGCTCATTCGTTTTTGGCTTGTGTCCTGGCTACAACCCAAATGAATAAACATTTGAAAAAATTTGCAACTAGCACGAGCCTCGAACCCGTGACCCCCGCTTGTACGCACTACCTACTAGCCTAATGAGAGCGATAATTTAATAATTTACTGTGAGAAATTTGTTTAAATAACACTGACCGACCAGCTTATGTATGAACGATAAATCCGTTGAGAGAGTATTATGATCAATAAGCAGGCGTTATTATACTTTTAGGTCAAATGTACAATCGTACAGCTTCAGTTTAGTGAGCGACCTGGATAGCTATAGCGGCTGAATCGGATCGTTTGTGATTCTGAGAACTGAACTGAACGGTCAAATATATTGTGATAGGAGTTAAGTTTTATGAAGAAAGATTGGTTATTGATGGATATAGGATTATTTAACACTTTATACGGATGTTTGACCAGGATTATGAAGAAAAACGATAAATATGGGAGAGTATTAATGCGATAACGATAGATCGGGGTTACACTGTAGTGCAGTAACTTCTATATTAAATAATCTATCATAGTATTGTACAATAAATCTTTCTTCATCAGCTTGCCTATGATGCTATAATTACATGTTTTAAGCAAGAGTATTTAGTCGCCCTCATTATGCTAGTAGATAGCGCGTGCCCCTTGCAAGCGGAAGTCGCGAATTCAAACCCCGCACTGGTCGCATCATTTTTCAAATGTAAATTTATTTTTATTGTAGCCAGGACATGAATCCGAAACGGTGGACCTAATAATTAAAAACTATTACTCGTAAAAAAAATTGATGAAAACCTTTATGATATGAAGATCCCATGTGCTCCATCTCAGAGCGTATATGGAATTTTAAAAAAGCAAGAGTATTGAAGCCGTAAGTATTAACTTCTCCGCGAGTGAGTTTTTTAAACGATTGCAGGATTGGGAAAAAGTTTTTTTTATATGCAATACTATTGTTATATAATGTTTAATTAGTATTTTATTGCTTGGTACTTGACGTACATATACGTATATACTTCTTCAAAGCGAATTCTGCGCGGACGCATATGCGCGTCCATATACTGGACAGGTTAACGTTTGAGTGTTGAAATTTAGTTTTTTTTTTTTTTTATATCAGCAAACTTGTCAGTATCTTGATATGTTGACTTTTGTTATTGCTTGCTAAAATAGCTATTGTTATACATAATAATCGATCTTACAGAAAATTTGAAAGATAATATGTTATCATATGTGTATACGTGTTTTTGGCTTGAGCGTGGTTTTGATACATTCGCGAATGTTTTGAGAACAAACATTTCTTGGGTATACCTTTATTATAGTGATACAGAGTGACGGCTTATTAAATTTTCCTCGTCCTTCATCTTTGTGCGAAATTGACGTAAATCCTGAAAGCTCGTAACGTAGGCAGGTAGGTAATCTCGCTTAAGAAATACTGCGGACCTTAAAATCTACGTGGCATAACAATGAGATACTATTTACTGATATTATATATATATATCTAGAAGTAAATGCATGAGAAAATTGAACTTTTTGCCATAATATACTATGAACATATTATTTTAATTTTGCTGTATTTTTAACCAAACGAGATAGACTTGGCAAAATTATCTTGTTCCGATGCAATCATTAAAATACACCTCGAAAAAAGAATAATTGATGATTTATAATAGTGACCTGTACCCTTTTCATACACATAACATAATAAAGTCTTTTCAGAATTGCAGAGGACAAATGGCGTCAAATGGAAGCCACAATGAATGAAAGATGTTTAAAATTAGCAGTGAGTATAAAAACTTGATATGGAATATAAGTGTTTCCGTATACGTATGTATACAAAGAGTGCAATAAATTAATGTACCATAACTGATAAATAAATCTTTTACTTTTTCACAAACTCAATTCTATTTACTTTGACTTATTTTATGATGAAAATTGACAAACAGAAGAAAATGAAAGTATTTGAGGACCAAACAGGGTATGCCAAGTTTTAAACAATAGCAATAAGTAAAGTACTAAAGTTCTGATAGAAAACAGAGTGTTAAAATTTATCGCAACGGAAATGGAAAACTCAGAAGTATGCAGAAGCTCAGAGATACATTCCATTTACAAATTTAATATGTTATACAATCTATATATATAAAATCTAAAATCTGTGTGTATGTTTATCTGTTTGTATAATAC
>JAPMAE010000321.1:9686-26394 GCA_036584705.1 Rhyacophila sp. 25_7 | reverse complement strand
GATCAAAATTTTGAAAAATATGGAGGCTGAATGAAAAATAATTTATTTGATTCTTTTAGGGCAGGGTTTTCCAAACAGCGTTTCGCTGAACCCGAATAGGTATTCCGCAACAATCTGGCAAGGTTTTATACACTGCAACACTAGTAGGATTTACCAATCCTGAAAAATAAGCTAAGTGTTCCGTTAAAATTTCCGGGTTTGCGATATGTTCCATTGCAAAAAAAGTTTGGGAAACCTTGTTTTAGGGGTATATTATATAACATGCCAAAAATGTGAACAAATAGATTTTAGCATTCTGCTACCATCAAACATATATATGATATACATATTTAAACTTTTTTAAGTCACGTTCACTACGTGGAAGTTATTTTAATAAATGATTAATGTAATATCAATAGTAAAATCAAAATATTAATAATCAATATTTTTTATAACATGAAAAATATCTTTAATGATCTGCGGGGACCAAATAACTTTTTTTGGAAGGCCTAAGTTTTATGATGACTCAAACAAAAGTAATGATATTAATTATTTAAGGTAACTAGTAACACAATTCATGTATTCTAAAATAACGCATTAAAATCAATCACTCTTCGTGCTAATCAGCTTGTGTATTATAAAACAGCCTAGTAGAAATATTTTAAATAATGGAATAGAATTAAACGAAATATTTACTACAACTATAGAGAATATCTTGTAAAACGTGCCTCAACTAAAAGATAGGAATCTATCAAATTAAAGTTAACAGTTAGCTTTTGTTTATTTTTAAGAATTCCATAGTGATATTGGAAACGACCACCAGTACAGCTGAAAGTTGAAGATTTAACAATAACAGGCTTAGTGATTGTTAACAATGAAAGGGTGTTAATTTAAATCTATTTTGTTAAGTGGATAATCCCTTATAAGCTGTCAAAATCCTTCCTCAATATGTCAAAGTCAAATTTAGAAATGACAGATAGTGTAAAATTGTTGTTATGCCAGGATTATTATTCATACAAAACACGCAATGAAATTTTGTGTATCAAATATGAGAAAAATATTTTAATATTTTTTTCTATGGCAAACCTTTTAAGAAATGAATCTGTATTATTTTCAAATGGATTTAATTTTTATAAATTTCATTGATATTTAATTCCAATTTATTGTACAAATAGTAAAACATATATTAGTATTATTTTTTGCATGACGTCTTTATTATTTTTAAATTCATTTTCGTTGGATAAATCTAAAAAAAATGAACTAAAACATACATATAATTAATATCCCACAAAAGTACACATCTGGGTACACAAAACATTTATAAATATATATCGATATTCAACCACTATATTAATAAATGAATGGATCGGCTTGAAAGTTGATGCAAATGGGAGATCGATAGATAGATTTCGATAATTGACATTAAATGTTCCCATAGTTTAATTTTGAGCAATCATAATAATTTAACGTTATTAACATGTTTTATTGAAACATTTAATAACTTATTCCCAATTTTTATTATCGCTATACTGACCATAAGAATTAATAGATCGCCTCCATTTAGTACATTAATTCATTCAAATGTCTTTAAAACAACTAAACCAGTATAATGTATTTCTATCAATTTAATATATTAGTTAGCACACTGTATTACATTTATATCTGTTGTGTCAGCTGTGTTGATGATCAATAATTTTCCATACGAATCAGCAACTCGTCTATTCGTACTCGAGTATTGTAATGTATCGATAAGCTGATGTTATAAAACATTTTTTTCCCTATTAAATATACTAAAAGCATATCACACTTTTCAATAAAATACAATTTACCAAAAATCAGATATTTGTGAGTGACGACATGATATAAATATAGGATTAAGAATTACAACGGTTTATTCAACAAAGACGATTCGTTGATCTGGGATTATGATTTTAAATATTTTTTTTTGGAAAGTCTGTGGGTCCGTAAATTTAAACGTCATGTTTAAATGTTTTTAAAATTAATGTTACAGTCAATGTTTTAAATAATACTGTAACAAAAAATGCAATACTAAATTTTCAACGATAATTTATCGATGAGCTGCAGTCTAAAAGCAATCGTTAATTTGAGGCTCTATTCACGTACACAAATATCCAGAGAGGTCGACTAGATTTACATAAAATTTTATTTTCAACATTTTTATCTTGGAATAAAGAAAATAATGACTTTAAATTTTGTAAACAAAAATAACGCTTTCAGAAAAAGTAAATTCTTTATTATTGATTTGCCTATACATATTCGTATTTTTTAGTAAAAATATTTTTTTTTGGTTATCTTATAAATGGTATATGTTTTGTAGCATGTACTTCAAAATTAATAATAGTTTTAGATGTGAAATAATTATTAAACTGTTCAGTAAGGGCATGATCAAAAAATGATTTACATTTGTTGATAAAAAAGTCAAAACAAAAATTAAAAACTATAGATAAATTTTGATCTTAAATGACTCATCAGAAAAATCAAGTTTTTAAAACCATAGTATTGCAAAGATTTTTTAGGCTGAATTTGAACTGTGATTACAAAAATAAATTAAAATAAAACCTTCATGTTAATATACTAAAAAGATTTGAAGCATTTCCATTGAAAACTTAATATTTAAACATATAATATATATAAATAATTAGCTTTAAATTATTTAATTCATGTTTTTACTGTAACGGACACCATAGTTTAGTATAGTATATCATCCGATGACAGGTTGTTTTGTATTTTTTCCTATGGGATTCGAGACTAGTGTCATGACATAAAAAGAAGTTTAGAATCTGAAAGCGTGTGTTGTGAAATAGACAATCAAATTTCTAGCGAAAAAGATGTAAAATAGTTGAATACTACATAACATAAAAATACAGAAAAAAATAATTTCATTTGTAGATTCTAAATTTTATATTACTCAGTATTTTGGCTTCATACTATTTTCAAAGCTGTCATTACAAACGAATTACAGTTACATACTTCATCAGACTATTTCGTTCAAAACGATAAAGATAAAATCGATATTTTTGTAATTTTTTTTTGTAAAATTACGGTCGCTTTTTACATAGTTATGCAGAACACTCTTATAACAAACTAATTTATAATGAGAGGTGTCAGTCAATGCCAAAAGTTTGTTAAATATTTAAGTAGGTATTTCAAATGAGATATATTTATATAGAGAATAAGCGGCTCAATCGATGCATATTAATTGCAATGCTAATAAGTTCCCATAAATATAATATGATTTTTAAAATGAGGAAGGGAGTATAAGATGGTTAATGTCACTGATTTTTTCTGATATCGAAATAAAAGTAAATATATAAACATTTAAGACAATGTAGTGGTTGACAAAGTAGGTAATGTTATCCGAAATTTAATCGTGCGGACAATAATTATTATTGTAACAGAATATTTTGAAAATTTTTCATTTTACTCAATAATTTTATTCTCTATTTTCAAAATCCATAACATCAAGTTTGGTTATATCATGATTTTTTGGGATGGGTTTTGATTGATTCTATATATTTCTTAAATACGTATTTTGAGTCGATTTTTTTTATTATAACTTTTAAAAATTTGGACATCCGTAGAAATATTGAAGTATATTTATTGAATATTTCGAAAAAAAATCATGTTTGCACAATATATCTTATTTACGAGTATGTGTGACTATTCCAAAAAAATATTCTACAGCGTAAACACAAACTGAATTATTAACATTCTTTTTATGTTCATTAATTATGCTGATAATATTTTAAATTGTATTCTATAATTATTATTTTAAAGCATTGTATACTAACTTATAACAAGTATACAATTCAACCCCCGTATTGCACAGATCACATTACGCGTATGATACAGTAACATTGTTGTTCACACTTCATTAAACTCTCCTCAATAATTAAGAACTCAACTCACTTAGTTCAAAATCACACTAGCAAACGATGTGTTAAATCTAGTGGAACTAGATTCAGTATTTGAAAAGTAACTAACTATTTAATATAATGGGATTTTGAAAAGGTTTCATGCACTTTCAAAATCTGGGGGAACAGTTTGTTATAATACATTCAAAATAAAAAGCACTCTCATTTAATATTTGACGATAAAAGTAGTTCCATTAAAATTATAATACTATAATCATTTAATTGATGTAAAAAATACCGTTTGTTCAAAATATCCATGTATCTACGTTTTAGTAATTCATTAAGCACTTCCAGTATATATATATTTATAATTAAATTTATTTTTATATTTTAAATTTAAATTATTTATTTGTATTAAAATCTCAAAATTCAACACTGTTATAAATAATAAAAAAGGTATGAAACACAAACGTGCAGGGTCTTCATTTAAGGTCTTTTTTATATTATTAAATTCATAGTAATTTAAGTAATTTTGATTACCTACTCAAAACCAAATTATATTCCGCAATCATATTAAATAAATATATCAAAAATGTCAATACTCACATAGAATGTATGCTATATACTGTCACATTTATAATATATATGAATACAAAATTTGTCACATCTTTAACTTATATATATATATACATAAAAACCTAAATAAACAACATCACTAACATATTACATTTTCATTTCTGTGAACAGAAGTAGAGTACACACCAATTTATTTGATATTTTTGTTAAAAATATTATAATATTATTGCTATTTCATAAAATATAAAATAAACTTTTTCATTATTTCATTAAAAAATTGCTCTTTGGAACAGATATAATAATGAAAAAATAACGAAAGATTTTAATTATTTATAAAAAAATAGTCTTAGTTTTGAAAATGATAAAAATGTGAAATTTCATTTTTATATATTTGATGTGTCAAATACACGACGAATCAATACACTGTAGAGTTTGTATTTAGTTTTGCAAGTAACAGATTTATAATTTGATTGTAAATATACATGAAAAAATAGCTTCAATTTTTACTCAACTACAGCATTTAAACCCTTAACCTACGGATTTTTAAACGGATGCGATGTCCACTGATCCACCCACCGGGAAGAAAAGCTCTAGCATTGTCATCAAGCGTAGTTTTGTTATTTGAAGATAAATGGTCAGAAGACGCATCTAATAATTAATTATATTTAAAAAAACTGTTTAAAGACCGAATATGTTATTAAACGCACACTCTTTGGTTATATGTTTCATAGTTCATGAATTCAGAAAAAAAATCTTTATCCAAACTAAATACGAGTAACTATAAATATGTTCTTTCCTACAATACAAACTGTACTCAAACAATTATTTAACGTACAGATCCTCGTTAAACGGTTTTGTTAGATTTATAATTTATTAATGTCTACCGGTTATGAAGGGGAACAATTTTTTTTACCAAATTTGAGGAACATCAGGGGTAAGAAATTTTTGAAAAGATATGTAAACTTAACTTATATAATTTACATGGGTAAAGAATAATATTGAATAAAAAGTGGAATGATATTATTTTCACACTATGGATAAGAATTAAGGAATAATATATATTCACTACGATATCTTAGCAATTTTCATCAAAACATTATTATATTTCTCTTTTCCAATATATTATCCAATATTTACCACAATGAAATAGGTCGGTATATTTGTATAATAGTATATACATTTCTTAAGATAAAAGGTCTTTGCACTCATGTGTATGGTGATACCACCCCGCGTAGCCATGCTGTATAGATGCATAATCATATGTGGCAAAAAAAATCATTCGTGCACGTATCAAGAAAGCGATTGCGTACAATTGCGGTTGCCTATACCAGTTGTTAGTAGTAGTGGGTCCCGAAAAACCTATCTTTAAATCTAAGTTTAATAAAAGTTTAACTCCACTGTAAAACAGCATTTTCAAAACTAAACAATGAACTCTGACTTTCTATAAACCCATAAAGGAGAGATTGACAAAAGGACTTCCATATTAAATGCTAGTCATACAATATGGACTCCATAAAAGCCATTTAAAATCGAATTTGCTCCTTTCACTACATTTGGCTGACTTGTTTTGTGAATTAATTCAAGGGGTGTTACTTCTTATAGATCCATTTATTATATTTTTATTTGCGACACATGGGGGACGTTTATTTTGTACATTTAATTTAGTAATGTCTGTTAAATAGCACTATGTTCACGTATCAGAACATTTGAGAATTGTTATCCACGATTGTCAAGATTTAAACATTGCAGTTAAATATACGAGTATGTATATTTCGCATAACTCAAACACTCCAAGTTACTTAAAATAAAAAAGTACGCTAATACATAATATATATTTAATCTAAATATTTTACTATAAATGAAAGAGTGTACTCGTAATTATAGTTTGGGTAAATTAAAGTGCTCAATGTATTATATACCACAATAGAATAAAAACTACCGCATTTTATCATTATTTATAATTGTTGTACTTCAATCGGATTATTATCTCAAATAAATATTGAAAAATATTGCTTATTTTTATATTCATTATTATATCAAATAAAATTCTACAAATTAATCTGTATATTTACTTGAAAGGTAAATTAATATTATTGGAGCATGTTATAATGGAGAAAAAAATATAGAAAAACTTGAGAACCAGTGACGGAATAGTAGAAAAGAAGCAGTTAGGGTATAAATTAGACACAGAATATAATTTTTATTTATTGGCAATTATGAATCCCTTCAGCGCATTTTAATCACTTCAAGTATGTAAGCATTATAAACGTACTTCAAATAAACCATACGATGTAAATTAAACATTCAATTCCAGTGCAGTAGCCAGTATGTATATATATTTTATCAATTAAGCAATAATAATCTAATATTTGTTAATTTAAAACGCAAGAAAGGCTATTCGTGATATTATTGTAATATATATTTATTTACTCTCACATACTTAAATTAAATAAATAATTTACGTATAATGTAATATTTTATAATATTATTTCATTGTAATAAGTGGAAAGCAAAAGAAATATTGTTTTTTTTTTTATAATGATCACTATAAAAATAACCACATATTATAAAATGTACTTCAAGAAGAAACTTCAAATTGAAGATAATTTTCAAACTGCTTTATAAAACAAAACATATTTTTACGCGTTTGAAATAGTTTGTAAATTAATATATTAAACGAAAAGACTGTCAAAAATATAAAGTCCATATACGTAACTGTTGTTTTTAGTATTGAACTTCAAACATCTTTATTAAATTATGTTGAAAAAAAATAGTTTGATTTTGTACTTTAAGACGAATTGCATGTTTATTAAAGGCTGTAAAATTTCTGAATATATGTATTCTTATATACGAATATCTTAAAACATAATTTCAGTTAAGAAAAGCGAGGATCATTAATGTGGACAGTAATATTTTTACTAGTATGAAGGGAATAAACAATATTTTTTTGATAAAAACTTTTAATATCAATTTAGAAAGATTTTAAAAAGAAGTTTATTTAAATAATTAAAAACTATAAAATTAAAAATAACTCTTTTTAACGTCGACCCGTTAAATTATTGTCACACACCATATTAACATAATTTGTTTAGTTTATATAAGAAAAAAAAATCACAAAGTATATAACACCGACCGAGAATTAATGTTATAATGGAAGAATTGTTCTTTAAATGTAATAACAGTACTTATTACTTATTATTTGATAATAAAAAGTCCGAGTATATTTTTATTATAAATAACTGTTAATAAACATAATAATTGTTAAAGATTAAATATAATTAATGTGTACACAAAATAAAATTGCTTTTAATTTGAATTTTACAGAAAAAAAATAATACTGTAAAGATTGTAACATACACCGTTTGTTATTTAATTTTCATATTAAAAATATTTTATTATGTAATATAAAAGGAATATGCGCACAAAAAAGATGGAACTCGTAAACCTATTATGACCATTTCAAAAATTATTAACTGATCCGTATTTTAGTTTATTGTTAATAAAAATGAGTCCTTACCAGAGTCAGTCAACCATCGAACGTATTTAATTATTTATGATTATGTTATGAATATTTATAATAATAGTGTACATTGTGAATAAGCGAATATTGTGTTTATATACACAAAAAAGATACAATGTTTAAATCAAAGTTATCAGCATAAATTTTAAATAAAGTATTACTAAATTTTAGTGAAATAATTAGTAATTTTGGAGTTTTTAATTATTTTATTTCGGAGACTATTTCATGACTAATCTTTTTCCTAATAAATCAATGTTATTTAAATGATTAAAAATATGCAAAGATGACAATATATTTCAAAGTTTACTATGCATGTTAATTGTTAACAAATTACAATTACAATGACAGTTAAAAAGTAAATAAAATGTTATATCAGTTACGAGTACGTTTTAATAAATAACTTTGTGCATTTGTACACCTTATCAACTTAACTATATTAGTCGTGTTATATTAGTCATTTAAATAACGAAAATCGATTTTTAATCAAATTTGTTTTTATAGTCTTGCTGGCTTTCTTAACTGCGTGAATTGATAAATAATTCATTACAGTAGGTAGACATTTTTTGTACATAGATATGGCCGTGGAATCACTAGTGACGACTTTTATTATATTATTTCTATGTGTATGTATTTGTTATTTTAATATTCATCGGTTAGTTTTTGGTAAAATTATTCTGAAAATAACCTTTTGTGCTACGTATATTTTTATTTCTTTTTTGATAATGCAAGCATCTTAAAATTTTATTAAATATGCACGTATATACAATATTTCAAACAATGTTTATAAATTCATTCATACGTTTTTTTTGTGAGTAATTGTGAGTTAATCAATTGGGTTCATGTTCATCTTTTATACAGATGCATAAAAATTTAATTTTTTTGACCAGTTTGGAAACAAATCTATGACCACGGACTAAAAATCAGGCAATATGTCCAACTAGTTCCTGTGAGCAATACATATTAAATAATACAATATAAACAGAGAATGACTATACTTAATTACGGTTATTTAAAAAATAGTTTCGTAAGATAAGACTTACAATTCAAGTCTATAATATATACAAATAATCATGAAGTATATTGAAATTACATGCACTAAAATTTACTAGAAACTTAAATGTTTATCATCCCATCTCGTAGATGGACCCTTACTGACAATGAAAACATTCTGTATAAAGCAGATGAGCGGTTGAGTTGCTCTTTGCACAAAGAAGCGAGCAACGATAAATAATGTCAAGCATTATCAAACGATTTAAAAACCAGAGTTTACAATAAACAACTATTTATGAATCTACTATTTATGATACTCATCGGATAACTTGCGTAGATGGATTAATTTTGAAGAAAAAAAAACACTTAGAATATATTGTAATATACAATTTCATATATATCATTATAATAATTATTTCTATAAATCAGGTTATGTAGCGTAAAACAAAAATATTCCTTAAACTATTGTTTATGTAAATTGGATACAAAAATTATCAAAGAGTAGAACATTAAACGTTTATTATATGATTTGAAAAATTTGTTTCAAGATATCTGATCAATGCAAAATAGTTATCAACATATTGTTATACATAAACCCAAAATTGAGAACTTACTGTTTTATATTGTTGGTATTAAAATAAAATTTGATAGCGTTACCCACCACCGTATTCTGTATTTTCTTTTTTAGAGTTTGTAAGAAATAATAAACTTGAAGTTTCCAAAGAGATTTATAAATGGATTTTTTCATTTAATTGTTTTCCAATACATGCCCAGGAGTATGACGAATATTTATATTATCTTTAGTTATTTAAGGCTATACTGTGCATTGTATGGACTGTAAATCACTTAAAGTAAAAATTCCAATATCTTATATGAAAAATAAGCTACTAAAATCGATTGGCTTAACTATCGGTAGAAATGTTTAGAGACGTTATTCATCTTCGAGCAACGTATAGTAAATAGTGGTATAATTTTAAACAATCAATTCAGAAACCTCAATTTGCGTTCACAATCGTAGATGTAAATACCTGCATCTCTTTATAACAAATATGCTCTTTTCGTTGCCGCCAACGTAAAAAAACGATAAATAATGCAAGCTACCAACTCGAAGATAATTTTAAAGATATTGTTATTCAAACGAATCAACATAATAACACAAAATAAACTTGAGAATTTGTTTAACATAATAATACAAATAATCGTTGTTTATATCGATGCCCAAATATAAATAATAGGTTTAGCAAGCATAAAGCGTTTAATTGAATTTGACAAGAAGCTTACTTTGTGTGTGTCATTTTTTATAATATTTTTTTCTAAACGTTATTGTACTCGTAGCTATCTATGTCACAAAAGCTTGTATGTCTTTTAAAATTAAATGCATTTAATGTTGTAATTTTAACAAAAAATATTTACAAACGATATAAGATATCTAAGTTACTGTACAATTAACTAAAGTTAAATGTTCATCAATTATTTGGTTTGATGGAGGTTTCTTTGACATTTATTCTACGCATTCTTCATTTTACTAATAGATTAATAGATTCTGCGATGTTCATGAATGCAAAGTTTTGAAATCGAAATTAGATTTTTTTTAAAATTTTAACATGTTATATGAACATTCTTTAAAGTACCGACTAAAATATATATATGTACATTGAATAATCTTTTCTTTATTTTAAAGATGTCAGAGATTTTTCAGTAAACTGATATTATATATAGTTGTAAATCTTTTTATAAGTTTACTTTAAGAACTATTCAAATAAATATACGTTTTTTCTTCTCAGTGTGATGATTTGTAGATGATCAATATATTAATATGACCATATTAACACAATTATAAGGCGCAATCGATTATAAAACGTACCTTTATTTTAATAAATCAATAATTTATAAATACAAATACTGAAATAATTGTTATAATAGGCACAACCATAGAATCACAAGAAAAACCATTTAAAGTATGTATATTATTTATGCACTACCACTGTTTCCTGCTGCAGTATCATCATCAGAATTTGAGATTTCTTAAAATTCAGTTTTCAATTTTATTAATCACTTTTTTGCCACTAATTTCAGAAATCATCACTATTGTGGAATTTTATGCTAGTGTAATTCGCCACAATTAGAAGGCGCCGACTAAATTCAGAGCCACCAAACTAAGAAAAAGTACGTTTTACAATCCAACAAATATGGTATATTTTTGAACGCGAGTTCGCAACGTCTATAAAATACTTGTATAAAGAGATGCCTATGTTTAGCAAGGCGTGCTAATATATAATTACAATGATAATACAAAATTTCATATAAGCGTTAATCATTAAAGACGCAAAGATGCATCGATAGAAAATAATTTTGTCTAATTTAATTTTTATATAATGCCTAATGACCTATTGACGTTTAGCTTCTAGGTAGAAGTCTCTGAAATTCATTAGTAACGGGTTATTATAATATCTGCTGCTAAGTATTGTTGTTCGTATAATATTATAAATGTTATTTATTACGTTACATCATTTTTCATTGCGCTTCATGGCAAAGAGCCGACAACAATATGCGGTCATATGTCATGATCATTACAGATTCGGGACATGCTGTAAAAACAGGGATAACTGAAAGTTTCCTGACTCTGGCCATTTTGCAAGATTTCTAAAAACTACTCAATTTTTTTTTAGATTCAAAATACTTCTTATCAAATAAGTAATTTTCAAAAGTATTATTGGAAGAATGTAGAAAAAAAGTGATTGGCGATTAATAATGTATGAAATTTTCTTTCATGTACTGTGGCCAACCTTATTAAAAAAAAATGTTTGTTATAAATTATGTAGTATGTAGCTGTAAAATATTCAGTCGATAAAAAATATGTTTTTTAAAAGTAATATCATTTATTTGTGTTTAATATATAAAACATACGATTTTGAAATATTCTTATGTGGATTTTATTTTTTTCAATATCATTACATGTATTATAATAAAGTTTAATGCAATAAAATATGTATTGCATACTTTACCATTATATTAGATTTAGCAACTAAATAATAATAATTTAATAATCGAATAATTTTCTTTGCTTTTCTATTAGGTTAAGAAATATATGTATCCTACACGCAATCCAAATTTTTATTGCACTTTTAGTGGAGCTTATGTACTAACATAAATTCCTGTATTATTAGCAATATAATACTCAGAAAAATCGAAAAAAAATACTGGGTATTAATTGATCGGTGAAAAAAAATACTTTTTTCAATAATAATTATGATAAGTTGATAAAAATATGGAAGTCTTTAAAAATCAATTGATTAAGGAATGTTATAAAATATCTTTTTAACCTGTGTGTAGTTAGTTACCTTTACGATAAATAAATCTTCCTTAAATGCAGAATGAGTGTACACCCTAGATACTAACACACTTGTGTTATATTATATATATATTACTAACACTCACGCATACGAATAAGGTTAATAATTCACAATGAAATGCAATGAAAGCGTATTAATTGTTAATTTACACACGCTCTCTTGTATCATTAACGCTCCCGGAGAAAGACTCTTAAATGTTTATCTTGCAGTTCCCTTCAAGGCAGTAGCGATTAACTATCGGTCCACGTTTTTTTATTTATGGAAATATCCAACGTTGCAATATACGCTAAATTATATGTGTGATGATTTCCATGAACTCTATTTTACCAAAATATATTTTGGATATCAAGTGTCAAAGGTAGGTAGTAAATTGTATGATTATTTAAGTTTTTTGTTACGGAAAATTGCGTGAGACATTTATTAGGTTATATTTATTGTCAGTCTTATTTGGGGGTAGCAAAAAATATGTTCACCATTTAAAATAATGTTTTAAAAAACTTTAAAAAAAATATGTTTACATTTCGAGACCAATGTTTGATTTTTAAAATAAACAAAATTTGTATTGTTGAGAAGCGTAGCTTGAGACCTTTATTTGTTAAATGGCCATGTGCGTTTATCTCACTCGTTTGTAATCTGATTAACTTGAAGTAAGCAAGAACGCGATACTTTGATTATTGTCAAAAGCGGATAGCGTTATATCTGTCTCATTTGAGAGATAACCCATAAATTAGTGCGAATGAAATAGCATGAGATATTAAACATTTTATCACTTGTGAGGCGGCAGAAAAATATTGGTAACGGTGCAGTTATAATATATGTTTTTTTATAACATCTGGAAGAGAATTCAATGATTTTTCTGTACCATTTATGAAAATTGCAGCTTTCTTCAAAGGTTCAGTAGTGTTTATTTTCTATTTTCTAAGTTATAATTTTAATTTTAAGTTCAATAACCTATAAATTATTGTTGTGTTTTTACATAAAACTCAAAGTTTTGAAACGGAATTTTTAGGATGCACCATTGATAGTATTTGCAACCGCCATTGCGCGCAGTCGCTTTTCTGACACTTGTTCGAATAAAAAGATGCTATCTCCACATATAATTTTAAGCCAATAAATAGCAGAGCTTTACAATATGGTATAACCATGCACATTAGTACTAAAAATTTAAGAAAACAGATGACACGTAGCTCACATTATCATTCAATCCTCTGTATTATGAGATATCCTGTGACTGGCCTGGTCATCTAAGATTGAGGCTAACAAGTTAGTTTGGAAATCTAGAAGTTGGGAAAAATTGATTTCCACAAAATGCGGCAAATTTCAAGAAAACGTTAAAATTAGTCTTGTTGTGGCTGTGTCAGCATGCCATGTTCTAGTCCAATATAAGGGAACAAGTTCCTTAAACATATACATACATAAAATAATGATAAACGCAGCAGATGGCAGGGTTCAGTATAGGATGGCGAAATTAGAAAGAAATTAAGAATCTGCAACAAGTATACTGAGAATAGAATGGTCTCATAAACAACGTCTTTTTTAAAAAAAATTGGATACAATAAAACAAAATAGTTGATTATAGCTTTTGAATTACTATTATTATTCTATTAGATAATATTAGTTGTGCCTTGACAGAAAAGAAGTACAAATTTCAACCATCTGGTCAATAATTAAAAAACTAATTAAAATCTGCACTTTTAACAACGTTAAACGACATTACACTATAATTTATCTATATTTGTTTTTCCAATCAAGATGGCTAAATGTGGATCTTAATTTTGACTTCTTAATAAGAATTCTTAAATTTAGTTGAATATCTATCCATCAATCTAGATACTCCAGATCATGCTAAGTTAGATTTCTATGTATTTATTAAAACAAAAAAAGAAAGATTAAAATTTAAAGAATGTTATGAAAACCATGAAAAAATGGCTTCAATTGCAATATTATATATTGTATAAAGAAAAGTACCGCAAGGCCACCAAACAAGGTATTAAATTTTATTAAGTTTTTGTGTGCCGTGTGAGAGAAAGATTACAGAGCACTGAGCTAAAAGTTCATATTACGTTTGCTTTGAAAAACTGAAACCTAAATATGAAAGCTTAATATATTTTTCTTAATTGCCGCTATGATTATTTTTAATTTACAAATGTACTTTAATAAAACTAAATAAGAAAAACAGTTTTGTTCAGCGATACAATCGATAATTAAAAGCTGATATTTTTAATAAATGTTTACATAAAATTAATCACATTGACTGTAACTGAAAAGGTATGTATGATTGTCGTTTTTGTTACCGAGAAAAGCATTTACTTAATCTGAGCTTGTAAATTCAACAGTAAACGTTTAATATGAAGTTCCTGTCATATTGTTGTTACATAAGATAACTAATTAGGAGATTTATTTTAATCCTAAATTTACGGTCCGCCATACAATCACAAATAAATAAAATCATTTTTGTTAACAATGTTGCCTACGCAATCCAGTCTCAAATTAATTTAAATAATAATATATATGCTTGAGCACACAAATTTACAGCATCCAAATTACAGCTTAAACAAAATTTATGTGGCAGATTTCTTTTATTTCATTTTTGCTACTAATTAGTAAAGTTTGTTTTTAATGTAAATTATTAAATTACATATGACTCCTTTTACGCTTTTTACGACATCGCTGTATTATATTACAAGTATGTACGAGTGTCATAACAAAATAGTAAATGGATTGGCTGTTAGCCATTGAATAAACTGATATTAAAACTGATGACTAAATGTAAACAAAGAAAGAGAACAGTACACATAACTTCTCATATTCAAACATCTGTTGTAGATTTCTTTAAATATAATGCAATACGTAATATTTACCCGATATTTTAAAAACCCGAAACTGCATTAAAAATATGTGTATACATAGATTTAGGATCAGGTTTGTCACTTGAAATAAGTGAACGGGTAAGTAATTACAGATTGCTGCAAAATTCCATCATCTGCAGAAACGGTATCGATCCATTCCCGACAGAAGATCGTAAGCGTAAAAAATGCATGTTATAGGAGGTTTTTTTTATCTAAGGTTCTAATGGTTATTTAAGTAATTTAAGTTAAAATTAAGAACGTGTGTATATAATATTGTAATTACATATAAGGGTTGATGAGATTTTAATACCGTGCGGACCGTGCAGATATCTATTTTGAACGGATTCGATAAAAAAAAAACGAAAACCTTCCGATTGCCGCTCACGATGTTCTGCCGGTAACGTGTCGATATATCCTACCCATTGGTGGAGTGCGAATAAATAAGTATGAGGTTCGCTTAATTATACAGCTATGTATTCACAGTGTACCGGATAAAAAAGAATTTTCATTATTATATAATACAAACACAATCAATATAAAAATACACGAATATCATAACAAATAGACTAATTGGATTGAAACTAATCTTCTACCCAGTAAATGCTGGTACAAAGTAATATATATTATGTACCAGTTTTGTGATAACCATGTACGGTTACAATAAAAATAATCAGTATGCACGTGTGAAATATCAAGGATAATCGTTGAGAATATCATTCATAAAAATGCTGCAATGAACATTTCAGAAAATGTAATGATATATTGTTATTTTAGATTATAAACAAAACAATCATCTAGTTCTCTTTTATTATGCACACGAAATAAATGTATTTTACAAGTAATTTCAAAATTCAAGTATTGTATTTCATAATCTTTTAAACCAAGAGTCACCAAACTTTTTGAGAAAGTTGAAAAAAATATTCTTATTGAAATCCAATTAGAACATAAATGTACGTTGCATGTGTAAACAAATATAGGGGCCGAATCCGATTCGTGAACCATAGTTTATTGACCGCTGTTTTAAACAATCTACGTTTGAAATTGTAGTAAAGTACTGATTTAATCTGAGAAAATCTTTTCTAATTTAACGAAAGGCTCGTGATTCAAATCGCATCGAACCTTTCCATCCCAGCTCTGCGGTGGAATAAAAATATTATATTTGGATAATATCTTATGTAGTTTGAACGTATTTGACAATATTTTGATACGTGAGAAAAGAAAAGGTAATTTTAGCTAAACAAACAATAGCATTTCTACACCTGAAAATGTTTAACGAAATAAATGCCAATTTACATAATTAGCAAATTTATAAAGATGATATTTAATACTGAGGTATGCTGATTTTGAGTTCTATTGACCAATAAATTCATAATACACTGTCATCTCTAGCACAACATATTCTTACAATGACTAAAAAAAATTAAGAAATATTACGAATGTACATTTTAATAGCATAATTAAATCACATTCTTAGTTCGAAAGGAATGATGCAGACAAACGTTGATAATATTAAAAAGTATATGAAAAATCGTATTGACTGCAAAACTCCTTAAAAATATGCTAGAT
>JAPMAE010000319.1:2923-16447 GCA_036584705.1 Rhyacophila sp. 25_7 | reverse complement strand
ATCTTTCAATGGTAATTGTCTGGAAATGGTTTCAATAATGCTGAGGCCCACATGTAATAATTTAGATAGTTTCAAAAAATAAATCTAAAAAACTTGTAACACGTGTTTTTTTCAAGTCGACAACACGATATTAAGTATCGACGTTTTATTATGGTGATGACATAACAGACAAGACTCCATAATAATTATAGTAATCGATGCTAGAATGTTTATGAATTATAATAAATATTGAGTTGCCAGTATCAAATATTAACGAATTTACTTTGATGAAAACGAAAAATATAAAAAAAAAAGAAAAATTACATATTTTTTTACAGGTATTCAGATTTTTATCACTGGCTATATTGTGTTAGAAATAATCCGATCATAAATTGAAAACGCGTTAAAACGCGATTGCAAATCTTCGATGTTCCCCAATTTACGGCGAGGTGTAGCTTTACAACGGTCGGAAAAATTATTCTAAAGCGAAAAAAAAAAAGAAAAAGAAATTTTCCGTGGCTTGGAATGATTTTGCCCAAGGGGTAGCGAAAGTTCAGCGGTAGCCGCAGCAAATAAGCAAAGAAACTAAAATCACGAACAGAGAGCGATTTTTATAAAAGACAGTTACAAGCTACAAAATGTTTTAAGTATATATTTGGGGCGTAAACCTAGAAGTGCCAGATTTTGGCCATTTTGAGGTAGGTATCAGAAAGTACTTAAAAATGTTCCTTCTTTCGATACTAGAAATGTTTATCTCAGGTGATTTAAAATTAATGAAATAAGAGCCCATGTAACGTGTACGTCAAACAATGTTTCAGCATATTTTACGCCAAGAAATTCCTTTGTTGATATAAGCGATTCAGATGTAAAATCTGACACAGGCACTTCTTGTATCAGGCCTTAGATACATATTATGCAAAGATACGCACCAAAAACTTGATATAAAATAAGAAAAACCTTCTTTTTTTTCTATTTCACCAGATTATTCTGTTAATTGTTGTGGGCAATGTTAGTTATTTGGTGAAATACATAAAGATGTAATATAACAGTTAAGTACATATAATATTAATGAGTTATAAGTTGAATTATTTCACCTTTATAATAAACACCTAAGACGGATATATTCCACAATTTTTTAGGCATTTGACATAGCGGGGCACAAGTTTTTGTATATTCCTGTCATAAAACGTTCCAACCTATGATGCAACCACGTAATAACAACATTATTTGCTTGGGTAGCCTGTAAAATGCCTGAATAAAAAAGGCAATCAGTGAAATGGAGACACATTTCACTGCCAACAAAGACAAAACCCTTACCATGTTCGTTCATGACAATGCCCGCCCACGCGCATGTGATACAACGGACTCTTACAGAAGTTCGACCGGGTGCAGTTTAACCTTCCATATTATAGTCCAGACCTAGCATCGAATGATTTCATTTGTTTCTACGATAACGTGATGAAGAATGCTGATACTACGTGGTTTTCGCTACAGACGGGAATAAACTAAGACACGGACATACAAAAAATTGTGCCCCGTTATGGCAAATGCATAAAAAATAGTGGAAATTACGTGGAAAAATAAATTAACGTTATACTTGACAATTTAATAGTATTTTTGTTTATAAATGTTTTGTTTTTGTTTAAATAGTCACAGGAAACTTACTTTATGGATAGCCCTCGTATTTCCAAATTTAAAAAAAATAGTTGATTGTAAAATGATTTTGTATATTCGATTACGATATTGTCTCAAATTATATCAATAGACACCACGCTTTTTTACAAATTTGTTTTCAGACTTGATAACAAAAGGAAAACAAAGTAAAGCCACCCATCAGAACGTCGCACATTTGTGCGGATAGATTAAGCTTTATTGTATCAGCAGAAGTTAACAATTTAAGTGAACGTGTTTGAACTAAAAGTGCTCCTAAGTAAATACGCTAAGTGTGATAAGATGTGGCAAATATATGTAATATATTTGATAAGATCCAATTATATGGACTGCGATATTCCACTACAGTTAACATCATTATCAAACAAAGAAGCATAGATACCATTTCGTGGAGTGGATTTGTTTCCAACCTCAGAATATAAATACGATATCGATGGTAATTTTGACCTGAAAAAAGGTAACGCAAGAGTAGGTTTGATATGAAATATTACCACCATGCCACAGACAGAGATGTCTGCGGTTTGGAAAGCTGCAACTGTGTTTCGCGAAGTATTGATACTATTCACAATTTTTATTTGCTCGGACCACATCTTTAACCCGAGTGTCTGAACCGTAAACAATTAGTCTAAATATTATTTTAAATTCAGAGACAAATGTAATAAACTCATTTTTCCTAATTCATAAGTATTAGCTCAATGGAAACCTTATTTTACCGAGAAGCTTCAACAAGTTACTAAAAAAAAGAAGTATATGTGGATATATATATATATATAATTATTATTTAAATAATATATCCATATATAAATATATATTGCGTTTACCTTGTACGCAGCTATTCGCCAGGACCTATCCTCATACAGAACCTAACTATCGGAATTTTTGGTGTTGCAATTTTACACACACATTAGTTTAAAGCTTCGACAGCCAAACTGATTTGAGTATTCAGTACGCCGGATGCACAGCACACTTCATGCAGCTGAACTGTAGCTATTTGACAGTTATTAAGTCTATGCCTTGTATAAAATGTTTCCGCACTACAGTGCATGGTGATACTACCTCGTGCAGCTACGCTAATTTGTTTTGACCATGCTCGTAAGCATGGTCAAAACAAATTAACGAAAAAGATTTTAAGTGCGGTGTCAGGAAGGCGAAATGGTAATAATCAGGCACTGTAACCTCTTAATTATTTATCAACGAGTAGAAGAGCGCCGACGGCAGCAGCCAGCAAAGGTGATAATCCATAACAGTTCAATGTGGATATTTTGTGAAAATGTTTAAATAAATCGATTATGAAATAAATACGTGAAGTAGATTTCTTGAGAAGCGTTGGAATTGTATGATAAAGAGATAGGTTTTGTGTCAAATATATTGGCAAGCCAATCGACTAGGCGGCAGAGTGAATGAATCAGTTTTACGAAGAGCTGTAAACCAGAGGATTGCATATGAATTGATAATGGATATATTATGAAAGAACGTACGTAAAAGAAAATATTACAATAAGGACTGAAATGAAATGTAAAAATATTTTTATGGTGTTATCGAATTTCGGCGCTTCCTTGAATTCGTTAGGATTTCTTTTTTCTTATTATATTTTTTTTTGATAATTTTGAGAAGTGTACTGATTTATTGAGATATATCTTTGTGAGAATTTATTGTATTATATTTCATGAATGCCCTTTTGACATAGTATTTGCACTTTTTAATCCGATATTTAATAATACGAGTGGTCATGATTTATATTAATATTGCATTTCAATATTTTTTCTTTAAATAATTAGAGACGCAGATATCGGTATCTGACTTAATACATATTTTTCGTGTAATTCCTGTTAATTATTAGACGATTCATTTGGTTTCATACTACAAATATATATATTTTTTAAATTAGTCCCCAACGAGATAGAATTTGAGATATATGGGTTCATGAAAGGACTTATCCATAGAACTGCTTAGGGTGACAATTGTTTGTTATTTTGTTTGGTATACTCGTAAATGCGACCGACGATCAAATTTTAAATTGGATATACAAGCAAAACATTTGATGGCATTCTATTTAATAATATTTTTTTATAAATAATTTTTCATAAAATTGGAACACGAGTCATGAGAAAACTCACTTTTTTAGGTAAAAGAATAGTGCATTCGACTGTAGAGTTGAGGGTTGCGGGTTTGTAGCTGGCAAATATTGCGCAGGTTTTTGTGTGTGCATTTGAAACAAGTACATCAAATAAAATCTGTCAATGCAATTTCCACATTGTGAATATCTATATCTTTCTGTTTGGATATGGTCAAGAGGAGAGGAAATTATAGAAAATAAAAACATTATTTTAGCATTACAGGATTACCAAAATAAATAATAAACTAATATTTATAATTGTAATAAACGCAGGAGTATTTAGCAGTAAATATTACAAAATCACATAAGAATGTGAGTATAACATAATTAATATAAATATACCTCAAGGAGAGAAGTGTGAATACCTATTTAACATCATTTTATCACGTTTAATATGTTATTCTCCACTCTATAATAATGTAGGAAGCGTAAAGTATTCAATTAATTTTCTCATATTGCATGCGAAGCATACACTTGTAGAAATGGAGTAAAAAATCGGAGTAGCGAAATATGGCATGCAAAGGTACATGAGGAGGATAATTGTGGTAAATCATGATACGTGACTACGAGTATGTATAAAGGATTGGAAAGTAAAATTAAATACTGCCTAAAGTTATGATATTATCTATGATTCAAGAATTGGCGCATATCGTTTCTGTTAAACAGACAATCGAAATTAAAATACACTGAAAAAATACAGTTATGGTTACTAAATTACACTATGAACAAACTATTGTATATATATATATATATATATAAGTTAAATACCATCCACAATGAACTCTGAAGTAACAAGTAACTGAAAAAAAAGTACTTTTATAAAACCGGAAAAGGCACTCATACAATTTGAACGAAACAAAATGTAATATTGAGGAAATACATATTTCAGTATTAAGTAAGCGGCCGGTATGTCCAGCACGTGTTGATATTTTTATGCTTTAAGATATTATATTAGAATAAGATAGGGCAGGTTTTGTGTAATTCCATTTTATTCTTTCATTCATTTTATTTTTGTGATTTCATAAAGTTAAATATAAAGAGATTTAACAAGTATAAGGACAGATGAGAATCGGTAAAAATATACTAAACTAAATCACTTGAAACAGTCGCATTCGGTAGGTCAGTGCACAGCGCATCCGAATAGAAATATGTGCTGGTCATAATTTTTGAAAAAGTTTATTCATACGTGTTAGTAGCCAGGACACGAAATGATCGAGTTAATAATTAACATCTATTACGGGGCAGGTAGAAGAAAGTCTTTTCACTGTAAAAGCATTATACATTTAAAATCGGAGAGGACATGGAAGTGAAAATAATAAGCATGAAATACATAACTATTATAGAAGATCGGGTAATAGTTTACTTCATAACTTGATCAATGATCGATCATGAGATAGCGGGGATCAATACATATTATAATTTTGATATAAAAATAATGGCTTTCAATACCTAAAATACGAAGAGAATTCTCTGTTTTACAATTAATATTCAAGTCTCATAATAGTGATATATCAACACTGTTTAGGTAAGGGCGGAACCCTCAGTTTTTTGAAAAAGTGCTTTTATTTGAAAATCACAATGTATACAACTAAATACACATTTTGTCAAAAGGCATTGAGCTGAAAATACCGAAGTATTATCGAAATTCAGCTTTAGATGTTGAAAAAAGAACGACATACTTAGTTTATGTTGAAAGGGAAAAGCGTTAACACTAAATTTTAATGATTTTTCATTAATAACTGTTTTTAAATATCAGGTCAGGAAAATAAAACACCAATTTATTGGTCATCAAGCACTTCAAGTTTGCGTTAATGTGGCGTTGACTAATAATCATGAAACAACGTTTTTTGTGCCTCCTGTTATTTTTTTTTTTTTAATTGTGATGAACGTTCATATAATTTCATTTTAATATCATTATTGGGAAATCCATAAATTCATAAACGTTGGGTGATATTCATATAGATAACTAAGCTAAAATTATGCATTATATTTCACTATAATTTAATTTCGTTTAGATCAATATAATATTTTATTCATTCAGTTCTTCTTTCCTTCAATATTGAACAGATTCTATAGATTGCTGGATGCACTGGTTAACTTCGCTGGGGTCGGGTCGGCTCCGCTTCCAAATTGAACCATTAATATCACTGATTGAAAATTGAAATGTCATTTGACTTCTCAGGCCAAGTTAAAATGCCCTTTTGGGCCTAATACTATAAGGGGTGGATTCTATGAACCTGACGAAATTGAGATGTAAAAAATAATCATGACTAATAGACTGATGTAATAAATGTTATGGGTAAAAAAAGGTATTTTATATTTGATTTATTCTTAGAAGGAATTTTACTGATGACGTATTCTAGTAAGGTTGTACAAGAAAAAAGTGAGTATCATTGACAGTTTTAATATGACGTAATGTTTATATAATATAACAGACTAATTTTACAGATTTTCTGAATATAATACTTAGACTATTTAGATAAATATGCCATGCACCAAATTCCTCGGATACGGCTCAATGCATTGGGCTGAAATGTTTTATATTCCATAATAATTATTATGTTTTATATTACTTGTGTATCATATTAAGTGCGTTAAGTAGTAATTAGGTTTTTTGAATTTGAAAGAGGAGCTTTTGAAGGAGGTATAAGTTCTTTTATATAATCTATTTCAATGCCCTACGTTACGGAATTGCCGGTGATTTTATTATCACGTATACTCCTCATACAGATGCGATTTAAATGATATATCATATTTTATATGCATCATTAATGAATCTATGGCAACAAGTGTTTTCACGCTAACAACGACATACAGACGTGTTATTTATCGTTCGATAATATACTTTTAAAATTTAGTAATTATAAAACTTACATACAATAAAATTTCAAATAAAAATAAGAAATATACAAATCATATAATAAATAAAAATGACAAATATTTCTCAATATTCTGAAACTAAATATAATATATAGAAACAGGGTGGTCGAACAAAGGGCCGAGCGTCCATGTTTTTATTATTATTATATAATTATTTTCACACGTACCCAACCCACACTTGTCTATTACAGGAAACATCCGTATATTAATTGGCAATTTAATTGAATACTATCAACGATTGATATTTAGGAAAATGTATTTTGATTGTGTAGAGATAATTAATTTTGAATTCGATTTTGTATTATCGAAATATATTTAAATTAATCAAATACCTGCCGATTTGCACAATATCATTACTTTACTACAACAAATAATTGGCGAACGAATTCGTTTTATAAAATATTATATAATGCAAGATTTGTATCAGCTCATATTGTATGATCAATACTTTAAGTAAAAACATATATTCTTAAGCGACATCGATTCGATTGCCTGTTCCAATGATAATAGATAATTCTATTTGTCCAGAATAGTCGTGCGATCAAGATAATGTATAGATAGACATAATACAGACGTATTAGCTACAACAACGTAATATACTCGTACGTACAATACATCAATAAATTTGTTTTGTAATCGTAACTTATTGAGTATAGGAAAGATGTCGAACATGTTGTGCAATTAATAATCAATTGACATTGTATTATGGGTAATAAAAGTATTGAGGTCATACAAATCTAATAAATGCACGACTATTTGCGATTTGAATTTAGAACATAGGCTGAAAATTGTTAAAGTGGCAATAATTATTAGCCATAGAGAAAATCGTAATATGATATTTTAATAGTTGGCAACAGTGCGTGTCAGTTTTCTACGAAGTGTATGGCGGTGCATGAAGTTGGCACACGTAAGCAAGTATTATAGTTTTTATGCATCGGCGCAGATTAGCAGCATATTTTTATTAATTTTAATAAAAACGAGAGTGTCATATTAAACTTATTTGATTGCAATTTAAAAAATACAGTTGTGTTTTAGTAGGTATAATTTATATCTTCATATTCTTTATATGTGCAATAAAACAATTGTATTATAAATAAAATATATATATATTATTTTGGAAGATAATGATAAAACATTTTAAAGCAAATTTTAGTTTATTATTCAAAACTGCATTGTCCTCGTGAATTTTATTATAAAAATAAACAAGTAAAAGGTGATACTTAGATTTTCATCGTTGTACAATACGAATTTCATTTTTCAAAACGAATTTAATGAATACAATCTGTTTTTTACCAGCGTAATGATGAAAATCATAATCGTTGAAAATGTCAATTACGAATAAATGTATTACATTTATTGCTGGTCTATATTGTACTTTTATAAATATTATCCACCGATGTAATGGGTATAAAAAAAATTAAATCATATTTCATAAATTATTATTAATTATTTATTGTATCCTCGGTTATTTGAGAAACAATATAAAGACCATTATATAATAAAAACACATCTAGTTCTAACTTGCTAGCAAGAGTAACAAATAATATCAAGTTCCGTATATTATGTTGGAATAAAAGTTTGTTGAACCAAAGCAAAATAAGTTGTTTCGAATCTTTATTCGTTGCCACGCTACTGAAATGTTTACGTTTCAAGTTTTTGGCAAAGGAAACAAAACAATACGCGTGCAATGAACGAACAGCAGTCGCGTGACTAAACGGACACGCACATTTTCTATTGTGTGTTCGTGCATGTAACTTAAAAGTACACACGGCAATAAGAGTATAGTATATTAAAATATAGCCAAGTTCGTCTCCCCCGTCACAAAATATAATAAAATGTTCACAAATTGACTGAAATTTTGGAAACCTGACTAGTCTTGAATTAAGTGATTATATTATATATTTTATCGATAAAACTTTTATTGTCGTACAATCTTCTAATATTTTAAACAAAAATAGTTCTTTTTCCTAAAGTATAAATAAAAGGAAACTTCAAAACTGTTATGTAGTTAAATAATTTAACACTTAAAAAATGATCGTGGCTAAACTATTTTTTACAAAGAAATGGATCGGTACGAATATATTGATATTAGTAGGTATATATTGATTTTAATCATTGGAATATCAATTATGGACCAATTTAGTGAATTGAAGAAGAATATAGGAGGATTAGTATATAGCATTTAATAGACATATACCTTGAACTTGAAACGACGATTTGAATTTTAAAATAACTGAAATTTAGGCTCATAACCGATGACATATAGATGTACTCGTATGTATGGAAATAATAAATACAATTTAGCCGACAAATTTGAGTAAATAATAAATTCATCAAAAATATTCAATATTCCATATGTTAATTAAATCGCCATTATTTATGAAAAATTTCGGATATTTTCATTTTCATACATACAAAAAAAAAAAACGACGACCAAAGAGAATAGAAGAAATGGATATAAAACATGGGCGGTGAAATGGAAAACGACATGAACGCCAAAATAGCCATATGCCATTTATATTATACAAAAAAAATAAAAAGTCAAAAAATTGGCTGTTTTTATAGCGGCATTTTTTAGGAATACAAACGAGTTTTTTCCATTAGGTTAATTTGTATTCTTAAATTAATCCAAATATACATTATTAACGGAGTAAAGGGTGCAAAGGGCGGCTCTCACGCGGTATATACTCGTATTTCTACCCGACAATTTATTTATTTTCTATACATTTATGTTGTACGAAAGCAGTCCATTGAAAACGTTTACTGGACTAGGGAGAGGGTGACGAAAGATGGATTCGTCCTATAAGGGTGCAATGATAATAATCATGAAAGCGCACGAAAGTGATTGATATACATATTTTAATTTATAACATTTATATATTGTATGAATATTTCTAAGTGTATTGCACAATTGTCATAGAATGGTTTGTTGAATACATTTTTTAAATATGGTGCGTGGGAAATAAATTAAACAGGAAAAAATCCAATTATTGTGCACGCTAAGATCCAATATCAATAATATCCTATATTTATTTGAAAAATCTATTTAGCACGATGCAAATCTTTTCATATGTATTTTAAAGGACCAAACTGATTCAGCTATTAATTTAATAAAATTCCAAATTTAAAGCTAGATTAATGAAAAAACTTTTACCCTATTTTATAATTGTAATTAAAAAAAACTCACTTCTGGAGTGGTTAAGGTAAGGGACACACTATTTAAAAAAAATCAAATTAAGCTAAATTTCAAATATAAGTGTAATGACTTTATGAAAAAATGCGACATATTTGATGACTTTTAAACATACTCTATGTACATATAATATTTGTTGTCGCTCGATGTATTTTCTCGGTTTGACAAAGAAATAAACTGTATGTATTATATGTGAGGAGAAATTCATCTAATTCAGTCGTATCGATGAATGCAACGATATCACTAAAAATTATCACAGTCATTGAGGGCTTACTGATGCGTATTCATAAATGGGACCAAAATGTTCGCTATTGATTTTGTGCATGGAGTAAATATTGTAATATATTCGATGGCCATATCTAATATTCTGTGGGGGAAGTTATTATTCGTGAAATTTGTATAACCAGCTCTTATGGATAATTTATTCAGATTAGATACAGATTTTGTTATATTAAACGAACTACTTCGAATTATATTATGCATTCAAACGGCAACCCAATAATTATTCCAAATTTAAAACGATCAATATAACGAATTAATGGAGCAGCTTTTTTGTGTTTACACATATTTTTATACAAAACGTGATTTGTATGAATTTCGCTTATTTTCTATTGAAATTTTAAATTGTTCGTTAGTTTCGAAGCTAGTCTTGACTAGTTAGTATCTTTTTAAGGGCGAAAATAATGATGAAAAGTATGGAAAGAAATCCAGGCTGAATCGATGACTAAACAGAATGGCAGTAAATCAAGAAGACTTTACTTCGAGAAGCAAATTCATAATGATTGGCAGTATCATTGACATCTAACGATAGATGCAGTATAGAAAACAATTATTTTAAATAACCGATTCATAAGAAAAAAATATGCGATCCTTTTTATAAAGAAAGTTCATTGCAATATTATTAGTAGCAGTGTGAATCGTGTGTTTGATAAAGCTCAATAGCAAGTGACTCCATGTTAAATTATATCCGTTGATATTGTGTTATAATAAAACTGTCATCTGTCAAATTGATATGTTGTGAACTCGCATAAAATATATATTTTATTACAAATACATAACCTATTTACATAATTTCATTGCAGATTTATACATGATAAATGTCTTTAGTTTTCTTGGAAAAAGTCTCAAACCAACCCTGAGTTTTTTTTGAAAATTAAACAAGAGAAAAGATTTAATTTGAAAGGCGCCCCCATTTCCAAATCGGTTTATCGAACTTTTAACAATAAGACTGAGACAACAAAATAATTGCTCAAGTTTATTATGCCCTAATTCAAATCATTGATGGCCCAGAAGTTTCGTAAAGGAAGTAATACAATTTATTACGTAAAAAACTTTTATTTCAATTTCGTGTAATGAGTTAATTAGCAAGGGTCCGTGAAATATTTTGAATGCTAATTATTGACAAAGAAAATAATAACTAAATAAGTATGTATTTTTTGTCAAATAGAATATCAATGAATGTTGGCAATTTTAAATAATTATGATTGTCGATCAGGTCAATATATTAATTAATTAATAACATTTTACAAACTATGTTATAAATGCGAAGACGTATAATATTATTCTTCAGACTGTAGACTGCTAACATTCAACTCCTTTATCAATCAAAAGAAGAAACGTGTTGTCTTGACTTAAAAAATAGATTTTGTGGAATACATATAAAAACAACGTTATTAATTCCGTCAAGAATCGACAACGGAAAAAACAACAATATAATTTTAAATCCCGTTATAGAGCTGTGAGCTGTAAAAATACATATGTTATACAGATATTTTGATATTCGAAATAACGGAAATATTGTACAAAAGTTGTTTTTTCCATATCGTAAGAGTCTATAAAAATATACACAATATCACCACGTGCTGAATATACTTACTGCATATGTTATATTTAAATATTCACTTCTTCAAAATGAGTTTTTTCGTTTTTTATAAAAGAAAGTTTTATATATTTATATATAGACCATATATAATATAATTTTCTTATACTGAAATTTTCGCGTTTACGAAACTCAACCTGTATAGATACAGTCAAATAAAGATGATTGTTTATTCGTAAGCAAAAGTTTTGTACGGTGTACTGATAAGTGTATTAAATGAAATATTTAAAAAAATATATTTAACCTCAATATTTATTGAAATTTGATGTTTTAGAAAAAATAAATAAAGATAAAAAATAAATGTAAGTGCTGAAAGTATTGAATAATAATATTCTTGAATAAAACTTCAGTTGATATAAATATATTTTCTTCATTCATTCGAATTTTATATTAAATACTTGATTAAACTCCAGAAAAATAAGTAAGGTACACAAATAAAACGGTATTCTTTAATAATATTTAACGCCAGTGTGATTTTGACTTGAGTTCGTACAACAAAAATTGGTTTAAAGATTTTAACTTAATTTTTTTTTGCCTGAAAGAGAGTGGAGAGAAAATGTGAATTTCATAAAATGTTACAGTGACGCCAGGTACGATAAAAAGAAGTCGACATCAATACAATTAATGTAACAGGTTTTGCAGGAATTCGGGGATACTTGAATTTCACACAATAAAATTAAATTACTCCCCGAAAATTGTATGAGATGTACTCGAAAAGTTGAGGGAAAAATCTCAAGAAGGCAGGCTCCGCTGATTTCCACGCTTGGCGGGACTTCTTTTCGCCGCAATTATTTATTCTCCTCGAAGCTTTCTTTCTATCTTGTGACCTCCGGCAGCTTTAGTCAGGGGTGTCCATCAAAAATTTTCAGCCGGTTCTATGTATTATATATTATTTAAATATATATTGCGATAAATAAATGGATTATCTGGTTTAATAAACAAGTGTCACCATTCTAGGAATTATTAATAGACACCGAAAAAACATAGTTCAATCAGTTATATTAATATTTGTATTGGAAATGCTTGTAATAGTTTGCAGAATTCAATTAAAATATTTTCAGTTGTTGACAAATCGACATCCACTGCATACACACATGCGTTCAAATGATTGAATTCGGTAGTTGGCTAAACATTCTTCATTTACGAGAATATTGATAAGAATAGGCAATGTTAAAAATCTTCAGATCGTAAAAAATTAAATGTTCCACATTGGACCGGAAAGGGGGATTTTTTCATTTGACTATACGTTCTATGTAATAAAGAGAAGAGGTAAAAGACAAGAGGAAAAAGTCAATTGAATTCTGCACAATTATTCAAATTATTATACGCATTTAGGTTGAAGAAACTCGAAGGAATGAATGCCTAAAATCTTTACACTAGGCAAATTTTAAAGTTTTGTTTTTGATTGGCGGTTTCTATGTAGGATGTGTAGAAGGTATCAACCGGCACGCAAAATGACAAAGTTTATCAACAGATTCTGCGAAGGGGCACCCCGTGCGGAGGACCACAGGCTTAATGACGAAAGCTGCAGGCTTTAAAAATGTAAAATTGTCGCAAGATGCCGCAGAATAAATTTCCGCCATGAATTATTGCCGCGGTATGGAGTTTACACGAGTGTAGAATGAAATTATTTGTTGTCGTAGAATTATGACTGCGAATAAATTATCGATCGCGCGCGCTACATTAACCCTCCTTAATATACTTGTACGATCTTTGCATTAGAAGTATAAATCAGTATTATGGTATTTATTTAAAGTTTAATGTAAAAAAAATCTATTAAAAATGATGATATACGAGTATATTTCC